>JAGKTI010034757.1:0-11395 GCA_018397915.1 Birgus latro | reverse complement strand
GGACAAACTCCTGGTGTTGTAGTCACGATAGACACCATTTTGTCCGTCAGGTTCGGCTGTAAGGGTTAGGTCTGTTTAAAAATTATTTTCTTCCAGTCATTCATTTACAGAGCACTGATGAATCATTATCATAACCATCATTAGTCTCATTCAGCCCACTGGAGGACCAAGGACACAACCATATTTTTCCACTCAGACCTATTAGCTGTGCCTAGCTTCATCAAATTCCAGTGAATCCCCGAGTCACACATCGCCATCCAGGTCTGGAATCCTCTTTCTCCCACACCATTTCTGGGTTTCCACTACATTATCCCGGTTGTCCATTTGTTATTCTACGAAGGACGTCACCTGCCCACCTCCGTTCTTGCTGATATGGATGAAGCGCTGATGAACCAATTCTTATTATGATCTGAGCTCACTTGGGTGACTGATCGGTAGAAAGTTTTCCTCTGACTTGTTATTCTTCATCATCTAACAGTACGATATCATTTCTTAATAACCGGTTAATTGTCAGTTTCGATGCGGAATAGTTAGTGAGTTAGTGGTGGGTGATGTGTACTTTCTTTGCTAATTATATAAGCTTGTGGATCAGTATGACAGTTACTTTTGTTTCCATCATCTTGCCTTGTTATAGTACTAATGCTTATCCCAAACGAAATGAAAAAAAAATCGACTAGTTGCAAAGTGTGTCCATTGACTAAATCTTTAAAAATTCCCTGAGGAACACAGGCAACATTGGAGTCTGAAACAGAGGTCAAAGCCACTAGGTGGGAGCTTTCTTCTGAGGAGGACACCTCAATAAGAATGCTTCCATTCCCCTGGGAAGGGATCTTGGGCTCTCTTCCACATGCCAACACTATGGTACAGTGCAGTTCAAATATATCAATAACTAAGCATTGACCCTTCTACGGCAGATCTCAGTACCAGATATTTGGGGTATGATGCCAAAACCGGCTTGTCTGGGCTCAACCCCAGAGCCGTACCTACCCGACGTGACCGCCTCCCAGTCCCAGCTGAACGCTGGGGGAAATGGGGGACATTCACCAGGGGCCTGGTAAGGCTTCAATGTGACAATAAGAGAGTGGCCAGGGACAAACCCAGAGTCGTTAACAAAATTTTTGGGAACTGAATCCATATATGATGCAAGAACAAATTAATTCCCCCACTCGTCCACCCACCATGGAGCCCAACAATGAGAGGTCATATGCCAGGGAAAACACCACTGGCGACCCCAGAGGTAGCGGGAGAGTGTACGCAGGTAAACACTGGGGGACCTGGACAAGGGTATCGCAAGGATGACAGGAGCCACCAGGCCCCCCAGTGCCCACATGCCCCTAGTCAATGCACGACCAGCCGATTGACCTGGTCGGGCCCGACCAGGCCGCCCATCTAGCCAGAATAGGGAACCAAAGTGGTGTCTTGCTAGCAGCAGGGTGCATGCAGCATCGCTCAACCCCCAGGGTTCCCGTCTCCCAGCATTACAGGACGCCACGCATAGCTAACACGTGGGGAGGCAATGGTCCCGCCCTAGTTGGCAAATAGGGAGGGACGAACAACATCACCAGCAGGCCTCCTCCACCAGTGATGTAGGGAGTGCTTGGTCCTTGAGGTCGACAAATACCGAACCCTACAAAGGTAGGCATGCCTCCCGAGTAGGTGGCACTGCCAGCCATGCTTCAAGCCCCGCCACCACGTCAAGGTGACACCCCTTAGCAGGGCCAGCCATGGGCCAAGAAGGAATTGATTAAGTAGTAGGGTGGATCCAATCAGGATCCGGTATTGGCGGAGTTATGCTCTCTGATTGCTTTCTAGTTGTTGTTGTTGTTGTTGATGATGGTGGTGATGATTTTGTTGTTGTTATTGATGATGGTGGTGCTGATGATTTTGTTGTTGTTACTGATGATGCTGGTGGTGATGATTTTGTTATTGTTGTTAATGATGGTGGAAGTGTTGATTTTGCTGTTGTTATTGATGATAGTGGTGGTGATGATTTTGCTGTTGATGATGGTGGTCCTTATTTTGTTGTTGTTGTTCTTGCTAAGTAAATGGTTCACGACTGGTGTGGGCGTGCGACGAGGTTGTGTAATGTCCCCATGGTTGTTCAATATATATATATGGATGAGGTGATAAGAGAAGTAAAAACACGAGCAATGAAGAGGGGGATGGATGGCTTTGGTAATGAATGGTAATGGATGGAATATCTCATATTTGTTGTATGCTGATGATGCAGTATTACTTGCAAATAGTCGACAGGAACTTCGTAGACTAGTACAGAGTTTTGCTGATCCCTTGAGCGTCGTGCCTTGAGAGTAAATGTAGAAAAGAGTAAAGTGATGGTTACTGAAAGAGAAGGTGACTCCCAGTGTGATGTTATAGTGAATGGAGAGAGACTGGAACTGGTGAGAGAGTTCAAATATTTGGGTACAGTGATAGAAAAGAGAGAAAAATGTGCAAAAGAAGTTGGAAGTACAGTGATGCAAGGAAGAAAATTAGCTGGTGCAATGAACGCCTTGATAAGAAACAGAGGCTTGAATGCTGCAGCTGCACGAGGCTTACATGAAGGAGTGTTTGTGCCAACTTTAACATACGGATGGGAGACTATGGTGTGGCATGAAAATGAAAAGCGAAGAGTGAGAGCAGTGGAGAGGGGACTGCTGGGGAGTATATGTGGAGTACAGAGAGTGGATAGGGTACAAAATTGTGTGATCTGTGAAAGATGTGGAGTGAGGAAGTCTGTGAACACAAGAACCAAAGACAGTGTACTGAGATGGTATGTACATGTGGAGGGAATGGGGGCGAATTTGAAGGAGGGAGGAGGCGAGGTAGGCCAAGGAGAAGGTAGAGGGATATGGTGGATGAGTGTGTGAGGAAGAGAGAGGCTTGGAAATCGGTTTGGCTAGGGAACTGACAAGAGATTGGGCTAGCTGGATGAATATTGTGAGGAGAAGCGCATGATCAGCGATCTGGCATCCCCTTTTAACGTGACAACGTCCGGATTGATTCTATCAGATACGTTTATGTGAAGCTACAGAACGTGGAGAATGTTTCTGGCGTATCAGATAGAACCAGGATTGCCAGGGTTTGAATGATGAGTGAATGGAAGCATGGCCCATTGGAGTGGGCAAATTTGGGCTGTCTGGACATTGCTACTCCTCACCCTGCCCTAGGGTGGGAAAGGCGGTCCGAATGATGATTATGGTATCGTTGCTGCCCCAGGTTCACCTGAATATGAACTTAATAGACGGAATTTTTAAGTTGTCCTTTTCTTGAGATCCAGCATCGCCATTTCGTGGGGCAGGGCGTTAAAGGACGTTTATAGAAAGGCAATGTAACTGCCCAATTATACTGATGTCACAACATGAAAGCTTCCTTCTCTAAGGCCTCTCTTGATAATAAGCTTGTCAAAGGGCAACAATTCTGTTGCATGAGGGGTGAAGGAAAAGAAACGCATTTGCGTTTTTTGTCATATATAAAAGAGTAAAAATTGCCTTAATAATTGGGCCATCTCGCCTTTACTTTAAGCATGTTCATTGTCTAAGAGTAGGAAGAACAGTTAATGTTACCACCTTTTTGTTACGAACTGTTATAGATTGGAAAAAATAATTCATGTTCATACTTGAATTTTTATTTTCTCAGAATCTGGCGCTGCATACACCTCAGAAGAGACTAAGGACCTGTGAACACTTTTTTTTTTCCTTAGTGCTGAAAATATCTTATTAATACACAGTGTACCCTGGACATCTTTTCTACATTATTCATATTTCCTCCAAATGATTACTAATAGTATGAATAAAACAGTAATGATGCCCTAAGGCTGAAGAGGTCAACACTAAATTATTGAATGGACCTGTTTTGTGTGAATTAAAAAAAAAAAAAAATCTGTTCCTGGAACTGTATGGAATTAATCAGTTTAATGTTTGTCCCGTAGGTTTCGGTGTTGGAGAGGAGTGAGGCTCCGACACCAACAACCTCTCCACCACAAAGGCCACACTACCCAGTGTGATGCCCATCAGGAGAAGCAACAGAGGTCCCTGTATATGGATAATAGACAGACTCCTGAAATTAGTTTGGATGTGTTCTGTTCCATCCTGCCCCTGCTGTTTTATTTCTTCCCTCCGTTTCATTCGACTTCCCCGTGCAGCAGCTTCCAGTTTTTCCTTTTTCCACTGCTCATACAGACCGGTCTGAAAACAGAAAGTTTCAGTAGTGAGCCGTGGAAGAACCTAGAATAAATTTAAAGTCCCAATATAGTTAATGTTCTTTTTTATATGTAACTTGCGTAGGAATCTATTAACCCGTCCAGTCCCGGCCGATATTTTACCCAACACACCCTCAGAACCCGACTGATTTTCATTTTTTCTCTCTCAAACCTCCGCTTTTGGTGAGAAGCATCGAAAATTCATAGAGAAATCGCCCTCCTGACCTTATAAATGTTGGTACAGGTGTCAGTCAGCCTAATGTTTTCCTTTCTCAGGGTACCTAGCTAAAGAAAACGAACTATGGGTTAACTAATTCAAGCCACTTTAAATTACGTATTCATTTATTTATTTGGTACGAATTTGTGTAGTACAAGTCTATATTGGTTTTCACACAATAATACAGGCTATAAAAGCATTGTTCACTCACTCAAAATCCCAGCATATGGCACCTTCCTTTATGACATTACCACCTCATCTCTTCTGTTTTTTTCTCTCTCTAGTTTCTTTGTTTCTTTGTCCTCCACCTCAGGAATCACTTTCACCATGATTTTCGTCATTAGAGAGACTGTGGGGCAACATATCTTTACTGGCCAGGTTACTGCTAACAGGTGAATTGCCAAGTGTGTGGGGGGGGAGGGAGGGAGGGAGGGAGGGAGGGCAGGTGGGGTCAGGCTGTATCCCCACTTGACAGAAGGTAGAGGAAGGTCTCCAACATATGCCTACCAAAAATAACCCGCGAATGTTGAAAAATGTGCACACGACGGGCCTTGCAACTGAGTGACATACGATGCACGTTGGTGGGTCTGTCCGCAGAAAAAAGTAGTGACGTGCATCGTATGTCGGTGGGACTCGGCGGGTTAACCAATAATGTTATAACATATTTACCCTTTTGTCTTCCAGTGCAATGGACATACTGAATGTATGCGTAGTCTCCCGATATACGCATACATGCACAGTGTTTTATGATAACATGTTAAGCATCAATTAAACAATGCTCAACAACTCTGATAAAGCAAAAGCATTATATGTAATGCATCAGTCTGGGATGGCCGTTTCTGTCTCCCATTCAGACTAAAGTGGCTGGATGGGCGATAGTTCAAGAAACAGCTATTAATACTGTAACGCTCCCTCGTACTCAGTGTTATCATCATCACATCTTATCGGTCTGTTTGGACTATCGATATACCGTACAGTGACCTAAAATGTTGCCCCACTTGCCCCTATTTATCATACTTTTGAACAGTCAGACTGCACCTTCAGTAAATAATTCTTTATTTTGTTATTAGGGAAAATAGTCTTCGTCCTCAGCTTATGTTTTATATATTCATTGAGGAAAACAGTGCAGTGCATATGGATCGTTCAAATACGATAATTCGCGTAGTCTTTCGCTAAATCAAAAAGGATATTTTAGTGCAATGAAATGATGGACACTACTTTTTAATGCAAATTTAATGCATCTGAAAAAAGTATTCGTTACTTTGTCTGAGGGTGAAAATATAAATAAGCATTTGTTTAAAATCTTAACAATTAAATACTATTTCAGGTTACATTCAGTCTAAATACGTAAAACTCTGGTGTTTAATCGCTGGACCGAGCCTTCAGTACAATAGATTATCTCACTTAAATCATATTGCTTTGTCTCAAGTATGAATTGTATCATATTAACCTGAATACAAGTAAATGCTACCCATTCTCAAAATTCTTAATAATCTTTTAAATTAAAGCATTGTTTTCATGTGTAAGACTTTTGATAATGATAATTCTTCGTTGCATAAGCCTACATAGGACCAGTTTTATTTACTGTGCCGTCTGATATATTCCTGATTGATTGATTGATTGATAGAAAACATGGCACCGCAACAACAAGGTCATATAGCGCCGTATAAGCAAAAAATATAGGCAGCAGAAACATAAAAACATTAAAAAGCCAAACCTCCATATTTATAGAATCTGGAGGGTAGTGTTGTATTCAAGACCAGGCACCTCGAGACCAAGACCAAGACCAGACCATCCGAGACCATGACCAAGACCAAGACCAGATCCTCCGAGACCAAGAGCAGACCCTCCGAGACTAAGACCAAGACAAGGCATATAAAAATATTTTGCTTGTAAATCTGACTATTATCTGAATGTTTTTGGTCTGTACTGCGTAAATTGTACTGTCCTGCCCTGTTTGTAAGGAATGGGTCTTAACTTTTTTCTCATACATGTAGCTTTGAATATAACGGACCTAATTAAATTATCCATTTAGTCTTAGGGATCAAATGTGAAAATAATTCAAAACGTGTATCAAACTGTTATATGCTCAACCTGTGTCCATGTAGCATGCAGTTATTAATATGCTTTACATGTGATGGGAGTTTCTGGGAAGACAATTTCTAACAAGAGTGAATGAGAGAAGAGGGCAATGGGGATAATTCCCGGGGCCAAAACACAAGAGTAGGGAGGGACCAGGGCTCACACCAGGACTGCGACAATTTTGCGTCTTTTTCTGGCCCATGTCAAATGTTTTCCAGGCACCCCAGGGCGCGGTCATAGCTCTCTACGGCCCTGAACACCGATGTTACGGTTTTGAAAGTTTTTAACGTTTTTAAACTTTTGAAAATACGGTTTTGAAGTTATATTGCATGGTGTTGCATACTTTGTCAGTGCTATCGTACTCATGGATAGCTGTATCTTCCTCATGCGAAAACTGGTTTTCATACGACTAATTTTTGCACTTCTCTCCGAGCTTTACCCGCGCCCAAACGTTCCATACACAACATATTCAATTTCCGTTTCTCGTGAACAGTCGAGGGGGACCACATATTTTTCAGGATATTACACAAGAGACCGAAGGGGTTTCGGGATACAGAAGTGGGAAACAAAAAAAATATATATATATAAAATATATATTTTACTTCCATAAGTGCTCCAAATACTTCTTATGGTACTACCCACTATTTGTTTAAGAGAACAGGTTACACTAACTTTCCCTCTTGAAAGGGGCCCTCATTCGAATCTACTCACTGCCCTTACTGGTATTACAGACGATTTATCGGCCCCCAGGTAAACTGGGGCTAGAAATGCCACTGGGCCACATGGCCATGGCCCCCCGCTCATAAGTGAGTAAGTTGTATGAAATACGAGGGTGGCTGTGAAACACTAGAAAATATTCTGATTTCTTCTAAAAAGGTCACAGAAGTCACTGCAGGCCTCCGTAATAGCCATTTGGAAGCTCTAAAGGGTCAGTTTTGAAAGGCTGGAAGCCACTGATGTCTGACTTGGCCCCCATCGCTCCAAAATCCTGGCTACGCCCCTGTAAGGGAGGAAATATATTTACAGAATTTAATATATGTGAACAGCTCAACATCTAGGTAAAGTATTTCTGCTTTCATTGCTTCATTAGCATGAAGAAACAAACATAGGAAAATAGAAATTTTTGTGGTTAAGTTCTCCGAGTGAACTAGCTAAACCTGCGGTGCACGTGTACGAAGGGTGCGGGAATTGCATACATCATACACATACATGAAGTACAAGGAGGTGAACAGAGCTGCAAATATGCGTGCATGCAAACGGATATTATCACTGCGAGAATGGCCACGTCATGCATGCTCTCTCGACTCGCACGCACTCTATCGGCGCTCACAGGGCTCAGATCATGCACCATCACCGTAGCACTAACCGCGCAGTATTTATAGACAGTACAACGCTATATTGCGTGCCATGAATCGAATCAAACACGATTTTTCTCCGTGTATGATCATAAATTCCGACCTTTCCCAGCCGCGATGCACTTTGTTGGTCTCGAGCTGGTCTCAAGGCGAAACTCCGAGACCAGAAGCTATGAGACCAAGACCAAGACCATGTCAAGCGAGAACAAGTTCAAGACCAAGACCACATCAAACTAGTCTAGAGACTGGTCTCGAGACCAAGACCGGTCTCGAGACTTACAACACTGCTAGAGGGAATTTTCTCTTCCCACCTCTTGGTTTGAGGCTATTGTCCTGCCATTCCAGAAGCCGGGGAAGGCAGGTTACAGTCCCCTGGATTATCGGCCAATTGCCTTAACATCTTGTTTGTGTAAATTATTTGAGAAAATGGTCAACATGCACCTGATGTATTTCCTAGAAAGAAATTAATGTCTCTCTCTGTCAGTCTTGTTTTCGAAAATGTTGCCCAACAACAGATGCACTTGTCTGTCATGAGGCTGCAGCATGTGATGCTTTTGCTAGGCAGCAGCAACTGGTGTGCATTTTCTCTGACCTAGAAAAGGCATATGATACTACATGGCAGTTTGGTATCTTCCAACAACTCCAATCTTTTGGTTTACATGGCAGGCTGCCTCTATTTATATTAAATTTTCTGCATGACCGTTCATTCAGGGGTAGGGTTGGTGTCACCCTGTCACCTTCGTACCCTCAGGAGGAAGGGGTGCCTCAGGGATGCCCTCAGTGTGACCCTTTTTGTTATAGCATTGGACAGTATTGTGTCCGCTATTCCAGAAGGGGTGTCGGCCTCACTGTATGTCAATGATTTGGCTCTATGGTATGCTGCTTCCCGAATGTCCGTGGCTGAAAGTCGCATGCAGCTCACTCTGGACAGGGTCTGTAGGTGGGCCAACTTGCACAGCTTCCATTTTTCCCCAACAAAGACAGTAGCCTCGCATTTCTGTCACTTAAGAGGTGTTCACCCAGAACCAGACCCCCAGTTATATGGCCACAGAGGGCGATGTGTGGACGAGACAAGGTTTCTTGGACTTGTTCTTGACAGGAGACTGACGTGGGTACCTCTTATGCATTCATTACGACTATCATGCCTTTGTGCCCTGTCTCTCCTACATACCCTATCTCACTTGTCTTGTCGTGCTGACGGGACCATCCTGCTCCACATTTACCGTGCCTTAGTAAGAAGCAAATTGGATTAGGGGTGTGTGGCATACTCTTCTGCTACTGAGGCATGGCTACGACCACTAAATTTGGTCCATCATGCTGGGATTCGTCTGTGAACTGTGACTTTCCAATCTTCCCAAAATGAAAGTTTATTGACTGATGTGAACGATCGACCATTGGATATCCTCCGGGAATCCTTAATGGTGCAGTGTTGGCACCACTTTTACTGTCTTCCAGCCTAACTGAGTTGTCAGGCTGTCTCCGAGGTCGATCTTCTTCCCTTTTTTAACACCAATCCTAGCTATCCACATCTGTTTAAGTACACAGCAAGGGCTACCATGGGGGAGTTCAGTTCTCCCCTATTTGCCCTATAAGTGTCCCCCCGAATGGCTCCTTGGTTTCTCCCAGAGGTACAACCATGTGATTACTACCTTGAGAGGAAGGCCTCTCTTTCCACACAGGCAGCTCTGTCTTATTTTTTACAACATGACTGCTCACAGAGACTCTATCCCTGTATACACTAATGGCTCTAAATCCTGTGTGGTGACAGGCTTTGGTGTCATTTTTCGTGATTTTTGCCGTGGTGGGAGTCTGCCTCCTTCTGCATCTGTTTTTACCACTGAACTTGCTGCCATTTTAGTTGCGGTTGAATTGATTTTTAGTTTTCCTCCAGCTTCTTTTACCGTTTTTAGTGACTCAACCAGTGCCCTACAAGCTTTGTCTCGTGGCTTCCCATCACATCCTCTAGTCCGGTCTGTCTTGGAGTGGCTTTTCTTATTATGTAGGCGAGGATACTCTGTACAACTGTGTTGGGTCCCTGCACATGTGGGGGTCGTGGGCAATGAGCATGCTGACTCTTTGGCAAGAGCTGCTGCCTCTCGCCCTTCCTCACTTCATTGCTTTGGCCCATCCGAGGATTTATGTACAGCCACTGTGGAGGCTGTCCGTTTCTGCTTGCAGAGGAGGTGGGATGCAGCAAAGGCAGTCAAACTCCGCAGCATTCGAAGGAACCTGGGCGATGAGGGATATGTGGGACTGTCCCGATAGTGGGAAAGAGCTTTGGACCACCTCCGGAGTGGTCACACTAGGTTGACTCATGTTTTTTTAATGGAGAGGGTGCCCCATCCCTATTGTTATAACTGTCTGCTTTCTTTAACTGTGCAGCATCTTCTTGAGGAATGCCCCAGTCTTGGGGACCTTCATCGGCAGTACCTTTCCAGGTGCCGAGCCAGCAACGGATTGTACCTACTCTACTCTGCTTGGGGAAGAGGCTTGTGCTATGGGTAGAGGCACCGTCTCCTTTGTGTTGGGTTCTGGTCTTCTCCACAAGCTGTAGGGCTTTACCATACCTATTTTGTGTTTTAATGATAATTTTCTCATTTAACCTCTATCTTTCCATGATGTTTTATATTTGGTTGTTTCTTTTATACTGTTGGTTTGTTTTGTGCATCGTTCTTCTCTTTGCTTTTTATGTTTTTTTTATTTATTTTAACTTCCTTTTAACTCGCCCCGTCCCCCCCGACGTACGATGCATGTCACAACTTTTTTTGCTGAGACCCACCGATGTACATCATATGTCAGTCAATTGCAAGGCCCATCGTTTGCACATTTTTCAAGATTCGCGGGTGATTTTCGGTTGGCATATGTGGGAGACCTTCCTCTACCCCCAGCCAGGTGGCAACACTGCCTGACCCTGTTCAACCCCCCCCCCTTGGGGGGTGCACCATTTTCTCGCAACTCACCTGTTAGCAGTGACCTGGCCAGTAAAGACACGTAGCACCATGATCTCTCCAATGATGAAATTCAAGGCGAAAGTGATTCCTGATGTGGAGGACAAAGATTACATGGCACAAGAGCTAGTAATGAACAGAAGTAATGAGGAGGTAACATCACCAAGGTAGGTGCAATTTGCTGATGTGTTTGGTGAGGGAACAATGCTTATATCACCTATATTATTGTGTGAAAAGCAACATACTCTTGTTCTACAGATAAATTCGTACCAAATAAATAAATATCTACGAGGCTGTGTGGTTTTGATTGTTTCCCTCGCCTAGGGAGCATCTTTTATGGAGCGCGATGTAATAATAAGCAGTAGCAAGGTGAGGGACCTCTCACGTGTTTAGTATATATTTCACATCAGGTGAGGAAAGTTAAAATGGGGAAAGCCCCAGGAATTGATGGAGTGTGTGGTGAAATGCTGAAGCATGGGGGAGAGATAGTAATAGAATGGATGTGGAAGGTGTGCAGATTGGCTTGGGAGGAGGGTAGAGTCCGGGAGGATTGGAAGTCAGGTCTAATTATTCCTCTGTACAAAGGAGAAGGGGG
>JAGKTI010034756.1:0-11396 GCA_018397915.1 Birgus latro | reverse complement strand
TTGGGTACACCTTTGGTATGGTGGGAATAGTTGGGGGCCTTGTTGGTGCTGGGGGAGGCTGTGGTTTGGAGAGTGGTGTGGGCCACTTTGTGGGAAATATGCTGACAGCACCAATGTGTTGTGGGGTGGAACGGGCGGCGACATGTCGGATCAGCTGGGTATTCTTATCCAGGTCTCCCATTGGGCCATGAATGGTGAAATGTTCTTTCACTGTGCCCGGAGTATACGTAGTACGTTACTGAACACATGTTGGTACCGGGTTTTCGCATCTGCGCCCGGGTATGCGGCGGTGACGAGTCACCTTGCCTGGATCATTGTGTTGTCCAGGCTTCCGTCAAAGGTGAGAGAGTTGCATTGTGATAAAGCTACAACTGCTCCTAGGGAGGGGTTAATTGCCTCCATAATGATTTTCACAAGTTCGCCCATGATAACTTGTTGACGATTATTAGTGCGATACTTGTCACTGCTTTGCCCAAGTGGGGAAGGGTCACTGCTATTTTCTGTTGGCTGTTGTCGAAACCTATGACCAATATTGGTTGGACCATTTCCATGTCTGTGACGATATCATATTGCTCTGGGTCGAATTATGGTAGTGGAACATGTGGTTTGGCCGCCATTTTGCTAAACTTCCCTTGTTCTTTGTTGCTGCTGACCAGATCAAGAACTACCGCTAGCCACCAGTGTTATGCTACGTTTTCGAGGGTCAACTACTTGCTCCTCAAACACGTATGGTTATGTTAGGGTTGTTGGCAAAACCAGGTCAATGCATACAACTAATAGAACAGGGTATAAAAACTCGGCTGACACCAAACTGACAAACACATATTAACCAAATTCACAGCCCCAGGGCAAAATACGATATAACACAAATGCACAGGACAGATGATACAAATCAAATATATGTGGACATAGTGGCACTTGACATATATATCATTTACAACAGGACTTAGAAATAGATATTATAATTTCAGTACAACATTAATATTTCATTTTATGCTTCTGAAGAGGACATGGATATGATCGTCACAGCATGAATATAACATTAATGTTTCATGGCAAGGTTCTGATACCGAGGTCACAATATGGCAGAGTCACTTATAGTGTAACTTGGGCACTGATTTCATGTTACAGGATATGGCACTAACACAGTCTTGTCACTATGTTTTCCTTGGGTGATTTACACTGTCTAGTCTGTGGGAGAGATAGCCACTGGTCATTGTTCCTCCCGTAGGAGGCACGGGACTTTCTCTATGGGCCGGGTTCCCTGAGTAATGTCACTGGGCAGTGTCGTAGGAGGCCTGCCTCTGTTTGAGCCCAGTCGTTATGTCTGGGCCTCTGGACTAGGGCCGACGAGGGAGAGTAGGCACGTCTGGCGGCGCCGCCTTATGGGAGTGGAGCCTGGTCTCCGGGGAAAGGTAGGTCTCGCCCTGGGGTCCTTGGCACGCCCCGGGGTGACTGGGGGCTGAGGTCCCTCTCGCCCTGGGCCGCCGTGTCGTAACTCTAAATATTAGTAAACTCTAGCATATATAACTTGTATATTATAGGAGGCTAGATAGAGAGAGATAAGTAAGTGGAGATATTGCAAGGTGTTACTTGACCAGCCCAAGAAGTGGCAAACTTTTTACTTTCGTGGGAAGCTGACATTTACATACATACATACACACACATATAGAGTGTTCTAGAAGGTTCGGGGCATGCTTAGTACACGTGACGAGGCTTTCCTTACAACAGAGGGAAAGGGAGGATGGGCAGATTGATGAGAGACGGCAGAGGGGCGCACACTAAGTAAGCAGTGGAGCCCCTAGAGTTATCTAGCATACACTAAGTTAATTTTGATCTTCCCTTGAAGACAATAAAAACTAAGATCACTCCAAATTATATTTAAATCTTCCCTGAAGTTATTTATCTACAAACGCCTTCGGCTACGCTACGAGATTGGTGTGCAGCGGTAACTACGAGCCACTACATCACTTACATTGGCTACAGCGGTAACTACGAGCCACTACATCACTTACATTGGCTACAGCGGTAACTACGAGCCGCCTACGCCTCACGAATTTATACAAGGCTCATCCAACGCTTATCTCCTGAACCGCTACAACGGTACATTACAACATTTGGTATACTACAGTAAAGTACGAACCAACGCTTACCAGCCAACAAGTCTACGAGCCTATAAGCCTACAAATCAAAAAGTCTATGATTTTACATTATTAAAACTGATAAAGAAGCAACGCTACAATTGAAGTAACGAGTTTATACGAAAAAAAACGAAGAAACGAGGTAACAAGACAACTCATAACTCATAACTATCACCGCCTCACAAGCCGATTCACAGCTCACAACCCCACCCTCAATCACAACACCACCCTCAATCACAACCCCACCCTCTATCACAACCCCACCCTCAATCACAACCCCACAATCTATCACAACCTTACAACCCCCACATTCTCTCTCCCGCCACCTTCTCTCTCCGTCTCGCTGATGTAGAGGTGACGAGGTCAAGCCGAGACAGCACCGCACAACCCAGCCCCTCACTCACCACTGTTACTCACCACTGTTCTTCACCAGTTATTCAGTATTAATATTCATTTACCTCCTACACTGAATAAAGGGATAAATCGACGTTGTTTGATGAGGTGAAAGCCAAGAAGGGAGAGGTCGATCAGCCCTTCAATCAACCCTGGAGATTGCCTTCAACCTTGATCAATCGACAAGCGAGTAAACAATAACAAGCGAGTATACGGCAAGAAGAACGAGTTTCGAGTGAGTAAGAAACAACCAAACGAAGTAGCGAGAGGACTTACGTACCACGCCTACAATTCTACAGTGAAGTTCATAAGCAAGACGATACGGTAACCAAGATCAGCTTCAGTTCTGCATTTGATTCTACATTATCAGGATACAAGACAAACGATCCTCCAGTTTTTACGACGAACCAGTGAACTACGATTAACAAGACTGCAACGCAACAGGCAAATAAACCAATTGACTCACAACCCCACAACTTACATAAACCGCACCCTCACTCCAACCCCAACCTACCCCACTTAATCCCCAACCACCGTACGTCTCCAACCACCACACTAACGCAGAGCTGACAAGGTGAAGGCGAGGCACCACACCAGAGCTCTCACTCACCACTCATCTTACTCATCGTTACTCAACAATACTCATCGCTACTCAGTTACCCATCACGGCTGCCAGATTGAGAATTCGCTGACCTAAGGTTTTGCTGATTTTTTGCTGGGGAGCCAAGTACTACCACAACACTGTGTCAACCAACCAGTGCCTGACACCAGGAACTCAACACTTGCACCACTATTACACACCACTCCCATCACGATAAAAATTTAGTAAGTTACACAGTTACTTCATTTATACAATACACAGTGACAGACAAAATCTTCTGCACAAACAAGTAACACATACTTTATAGTTACAACTTACATTAAATACCTACTTCAGTTAACTATATTATCTCAGTCAATAAGTGCTTGTACCAACAATATCATTCATATACTGTATATATTCATTCATTTACTATACCATTAATTTACTCCCAACAAATGCTACATTTATATATACTTAAAACGCGTGTTTCATTATTAGAACTAGAAACAGTCAGTCTGCAAGTGATAAATATAATACACCATCACATTAACGATTAAAAGAAAATTATCAAACAGTTATTAACTATAACTATCTATTGTGCCCAGACAAATTACATTACAAGGAAAAGCAGGAAAGAAAAAGAAAACACAACATGGCAACAACGAATGACGTTAGCAAGAATAGACATCATCTTTCATACAACTCTGATGATAAAGACTTTCACACAATGCTTACGCATACATTGCCACATACTCTACCCGGCACGGATACGAAAGGAACACCAAGTGAATGTTCATAGTTAATCTCGTACATGATGTAAATATTTTTATATGGAATAAAAATCTAAGTGGTTATATAGTCACATAATACTTACTGTTAAAAAAGGGTCACAACGATTAACCATCAATTGTACAACCTTGGACACCACCGAAAAATAAAAATGAACACGAATGAAGAAAATAAAATTAATGCAAAAATTAATTATGATCACATACCAACAAATAAAAGTAGGTGCAACTGTTATTATATATGTCTGTATGTTTATGTATATGTATGAACTATTTCTATATGTGAAACAACGAACAAAGGTATTGTTTCCGAGAGTCAGTTGCAAGGTACACTATGACTATCAACGACCGCAGCATGACTACATTAGCTACGATTAGGAAACTTATAATACATTTCGTGTAATATTACTACAGCCAGTGTTACAGATGACTTATTCATAATACAAATGATTGCTGTACCATGCTATTGAGTTACTACTGTTGTAATTATGCATGTGCACATTTTCGATGTCGTAACTTACTACGTATCATACAACGTGATTGTACAATACTATTGCAATTACTACATTTCCTACAATAGTGCAGTTACTACAATATTGCTGCAATTGCTACAATTTTAGCTACAAATGATAACATTAATACAATTATATACATTACAATATTACTACAATTAAATAATACAATTACGTAATAATTACATTCATACTATGTAACTACTGTGGCTTACACCCCAGGAATGTGCTTGCTAGATTTCATGAACGAGGTAGAGATGAATTGTAGCAAAGCAGGGGTGATTGAAGCACAGTCGGGTATGAAGAGAATTATGTATTTCACTTGCTCTTCATACAAGTTGAGTGCAACATTAGTCATGGATGTGTTAATTGCGTTCATACAATGCAATTACAATGTTCCTTCAATTCTGTTGTTACCAGAATTATATATTTCCATTACTCATCATACAAGTTGAGTGTACTGTTAGGCATTACTCAGCATAGCACCATATGTATTGTAATGACCTAGTAATTTTACCATTGCACAAATATATGTGTAGGTCTGCTGTCCATGCAGATTTGTGCTACTCTATCACTACAATAAGTTATACGATGTTCAATTTCATTACATAGTAGCTAGTATCATACATATTCATACGATGTAATGACTTAGTAATATTACCATTAACCTTTCCAGTTCGCTACCTACGTTATATCATCAGTCAGGGCATACATACACATAGTTTTGAAGCCTTATATTCCAAAGCAGAAATCTTATGCTTTAGACATATCAGTAATTGTTCATGTAACATTCATAATAGATAATCTGTTCACTCTTACTCCCTTATGAACATTCAAGTGAGACCCACTGAGTAGAGACAGACTGTACAGTCTCCAGCAAAAAAAAAAAAAAAAAAAAGCGACCGGCTCGACGAGCAGGTTGGTATATGTGGCATCGCCGCACCCCCACTTTCACCCCCCATCCCTCCTTCTCATTCATTCCTCCACCCTCCACCCTCCCCACATCCAAGGGCAACCACTCTTCCATTCATCCTGGGAAATAATGGTTTTGTTATGATAACGAATAAAAACACATTACACCGTGTTTTACTCCTTTGCATAGTTATTTATACACCACGATCTGAACGCTATCTATCTATCTATCTATATACCTAGGCTGCTTCCCCCAAGAAAAGGGAGGTAGCCGAGACAGGTCAACACGCTACCAATTTACTCATCCACTCATACACATTCATTCGCATCTTAGCCCCAAAGGGGAGAAGGGACAGATCCTCACCGCACCACACCGCACGAGGGTCAACCACGCAGTGCAGTCAGTGACATCCGCAGCAGGGCCCGACAGCAAAGCTGGTTTACCCCTGCCACATCATAATGGATCCAGTCCCTTACCTGCACCTGACCTGATCAGCTGATCAGACAAAATGCAGGAGAATATCCTCTCAGGGCTGCGTCATCATTTATTCATTCACAATTTCTCTCCATTCATTTCTATCACGCACAGCCACTCTTCCTTGCTCAACAGACAACCCTCTCGCATCCAATGCTCTCTTCACACTGTCCATCCATCCTATTCGTGGTCTTCCTCTCAGCCTTACGCCTCTCACATCAGATCTAGTTATCTTTTTCACCAATCTCTCATCATCCATTCTCTCCATATGCCCAAACCATCGCAACACCCTCTGTTCAACTCGATCAGCCATCTCCCGAACAATACCAGTTCTCCTTCGCACTTCATCATTTCTCACTCGATCCATACGCGTCACTCCACACATACTCCTCAGACACCTCATCTCCATTACATTCAAACTTTTCCTCTCTGCTACACCCATATTCCATGTTTCAGCCCCATATAATGCAGTCGGTACCACAACATCCTCATACAGCCTTCTCTTTACATCCATTCTGAGTGAACGACATCCAAACACTTTTTTCATTCCTCCTAGCACCTTTCCAACTTCATTCATTCTAAACTTCACTTCTGCATCTATTCTTCCATCCGCAGCAACATGTGACCCTAAGTACTTAAAACACTCAACCTCCTCAAGCAACTCACCATTCAAAACTATAATCATCCTCCTACCATCTATCAACCTCGTACACTTCATCACTTTACTCTTATTCTCATTTATTTTCAGTTTCCTCCTTTCACACGCCCTTCCAAACTCCTCTACCAACTGTCTCAATCTCTCCACTGAATCAGCCACCAGTGCAGTATCATCCGCAAACAGCAGCTGCTTCAGATTCCACTCTCTACCATCATTCACCAGACTCAGTCCTCCATCTAACACTCTTGCATTCACCTCCCTTACAACACCATCCATATAAATATTAAACAACCAAGGCGACATCACACATCCCTGCCGCAGCCCCACTCTCACGGGAAACCAATCACTCACAGTATTTCCCACTCTTACAGACGCTCTACTATTTACATAAAAACTTTTCACTCCTTTTAGTAACCTGCCATCAAGCCCATTCAATCTTAAAACATTCCACAAAGCCTCCCTATCAATTCTATCATATGCTTTCTCTAAATCCATGAATGCCCAAAACACATCCTTACCTTTCGCTAAATACTTTTCACACACCTGTCTCACAGCAAACATCTGATCCACACATCCCCTCCTTCTCCTAAAGCCACACTGCTCATCACCAATCACTCCCTCTGTACCCTCTCTAACTCTCTTAATTAACACTCTACCATACGCCTTACCTACCACACTCAACAGACTTATACCTCTAAAACTAGTACATTCATACTTATCACCCTTACCTTTATGTAATGGGACCACACAAGCACTTGCCCAGTCAATTGGCACCATACCTTGCACAAAGCACACATTCAACAATCTTACTAACCAGTCAACAATAGTTGCTCCACCACATTTCAGGCATTCCACAGCACACCCATCCATACCTGCAGCTTTCCCTGTTTTCATCTGCTTTACTGCCACTTGCACTTCCTCCATCGTAATCAAGGATTCATTCAACTCTCCCAACACATCTATTCCTTGCACCCTTCCATCTGCCACAATCTCAGCCTCCCTTTCCTCCTCTACATTCAACAATCTTTCAAAGTACTCTGCCCATCTCTTCCTTACTGCATCCATCTCAATTAACATCCTTCCATCCTCTGCTTTTACTCGCTCCTCCTTCCCAGACTCTCCCTTTCGCACCCTTTTCACCTCCTTCCAAAACATTTTCTTATTCTCCTGAAAATTCTCAGTCATCCGCCTACCCCACCTCTCATCTGCTGCCACTTTAGCACCACGCACAACCCTTCTCGCCCTATTCCTCTTTTCCTTATACCTCTCATATGACACCTGATCCCTCCTCTGCAACCACACTTCATATGCATGTCTCTTCTCACCCACAGCCATACTTACTTCCTTGCACCACCATTCACTTCCCTTCCTTACACCACCACCCACTCGTCTCACACCACACACCTCTTCTGCATGCCCCACCACAGCACTCTTAAACAACTGCCATTCCTCCTCCACACTGCCACACTCCTGATCTTTCACTGCATTCCACTGATCTCTCAATTTCTCCTGATACTCTATCATTTTCTCTCTTTTATCCAACTCACTCACTTTCAAAACCTCCCTGCCACACCTAACTCTCCTAGCTCTCACCCATCTCTTACCTACTCTCAACTTTCCCTCCACCAGGTAGTGGTCAGACATACCTCCACCCTCCCCTCTCAAAACTCTCACATCCAACAATCTTCCTATTACATTCCTGGAAACAACCACATAGTCCATCAATGCTCTGTCAACAACCCTTCCACCCTCCTGTCTCACCCATGTATACTTATAAATATCTTTCTTCTCAAACAAGGTATTCCCAATCACCATCTCTCGCTCAACACACACACCTATCATTCGTTCCCCATTTTCATTTCTTCCAGGCACACCATGCATACCAACTACACCTTCAACTGCTACATTTCCCACTCTAGCATTCAGATCCCCCATCATTACCACATTCACATTTGCTCCAAAGCTCTGCAAACACTCATCAACATCATTCCAGAAAGACTCCTTCTCTTCTTCATCCCTTTCACTACCAGGCCCATATGCACTCACAAATACCCACAACTCACGTTCAAATTTCGCTTTCACCCACATCAGTCTCGATGACACCTCTTTCCATTCAATCACACACCGCTGTACTTCTGGGCTCACTAACAAGGCCACACCTTCTCTTGCCCTTCCTCTATCAACACCTGACAATCTTCCATTCACACTTCCAAATGTAGACTCACCTTTCCCTTTCATCTTTGTTTCACTCAAAGCTAACACATCCAACTTTCTTCTCACAAACATTCTCCCAATCTCCTCCCTTTTAGCCTCAATCGTACTACAACCACGCACATTCATAGACCCAACCTTCAGGGTACGGGGATAACTCGATCCCCCATCTCTTCCTCTGGCCTGTCTCTTTTTGGGAACTAAAAAAACAGAGGAGGGGGTCCCTAGTCCCCTCACCCCGCCCCTTTTAGTCGCCTTTTACGACACGCAGGGAATACGGTGGCGGAATTCTTCCTAACACAATCTGGCCGCAGAGTAGTAGTACCACCCATAGTGCGGCCAGATTATGCCCCCCCCCCCCGCCAAGGGGGGGGGACATAATCTGGCCGCACTGAACGCAGGGTGGTATAAAATAGTAATATATTCGTATGGTAGATAGGTCTGTAATCATACAATTTATCATTTTGACAGTTGCATACAGTTAGTGTGAATTAAACAGTCGGTAGTGGTCGGTGGTATGCGGGGGGTAGCTGGCCGTCACACGTTGTGGTGGGGGCATGGGGAGAGGGAGATGGGCCCGAGGTTGATGGCTCGGCCCGGGGTGGATAGTGTGTGTGTGTGTGTGTGTGTGTGTGTGTGTGTGTATGTGTGTTCCACCAATGATCATAAACACGTATTTATTATCACCATGAAGTGTTCATTACAATATTGTCCACTGCGCCATATATTAATGATATTTATAATTTAATGATATGGCAACCAAGTATTTAATAATCGGTCCACAGTAAAACCTTATTTTCTAAATGTTGTTCAGTCAGATATGCAGTGCAATAGCGGATTAAAATACTAGCAGAGGCTGAACGTAGCCTTTGACTCTGCAGGATATGTCAGGCTAAAACACCAGATGTCTAGTACAGCATTCAATATTGTCACTATATAACATGATAGCGGATTATAATACAGTAGAGGCTGAACGTAGCCTTTAACTCTGCAGGGTAAGTCAGGCTAAAACACAAGATGTCTAGTAAACATTCAACATTGTCACTATACCTCATGGTATTGTAGGGCACCTGGAAAAGGGCGGTAGCAAAGGTGGTGGGTGGTCCTGCTCGGTGTTGACAGGGTTACCTTATCACTCCCCCAGTTACCCACAACATTCCATTGTCATATAAATGCAATGTCTGACCCCATTGTTTCATATCGTTTTAGAATGTGTTCTTAAATACAGGCAGTTAGTCTTCTTTATTAAATACTTGCATAACCAAAACCGTTTGTCCATTTTAATATCCTTCCCTCTCTGTGGCAACTGACGTGTCGGCTGACGATAATTAATGGGAAAAGCCATGGCGACACAGAGATAGAGGAAAGCAGTAACAGACATGGGGCACAAGTTGAAGAGCAAATAATCATGAGGTTAACCTGACCGCTATTTCTATTATGTTGCTGCAAGTAACACTGACCAGTGTGAACTGTAACTCGTCAAACCTTTGTTGAAAACGTTCTCGTTGAAAACGAATAAACTGAATAATCTTTTTTTTTCTTTATGGCACGATGATGGTGATTAGCGTAATCTACAATCGAGACAAGTTTGTTTGGTTACTTTGCTGATCATCCATTCGGCCAATTTGGTTCTTGGTTACCTTCTTCGAATACGTCATGTTATAAACATCTGTCTGTTTATCTATCTATCTATTGCCAGATGCCTCAATCCCGTAAGGGGTGGCCACAAACAAATCTCCATGTCACTCTGTCCCCTGCCATTTCACTACCCTCTTCCCAGCTCACCTCCCCCCCCCCTCTCTCATATAACTCTCCACTCCATCCCTCCATGTGAACATGTGAATCTCAAATTACACACCCAATTCAGTTATAACTTTATAAGGCATTGTTATCCTCCTGATACTGTTATCAGGTGGTGGCATACATTCCTTTCTCATATCCTCTGACTAATGCAAGAAAGCCTTGGTTTAATCACGCTTGTTCTAATGCTGTCCGCAACAAGGAGAGGGCCTATAAGAGGTACCGGAGCCAACCCACCCCTGAATCACGTGTTTTATATATTTCTGCCCGGAATCGTGCTAAGTCTGTTCTTCGCTCTGCCAAAAACAATTTCATCCGTGCTAAATGTTCCCAACTCTCCAACTCGAGTTCTTCTCGCTCCTTCTGGCACCCTGCCAAAAACCTTTCTAACAACTTTACCTCATCATCCTTCCCTCCTCTTTTCTACTCTGATGGCTCTGTAGCTATTTCTTCTACTGATAAAGCAGATCTCTTTGCTCAGACTTTCTCCTCCAACTCCATTTTAGACGATTCCGGTGCCATTCCTCCATCACTTCCCCCCTCTGACTTCCTATTGTCTGACATTAAAATTTCTTCAGCTGATGTGTTCTCTGCCATCACTGGCCTCAATACTAAAAAGGCATACGGTCCTGATGGAGTCCCTCCTGTTGACCTCAAAAACTGTGCTTCTGTGCTTACACCCTGCCTAGGTAAACTCTTTCGCCTTTGTCTCTCAACTTGTACCTTTCCTTCTTGCTGGAAGTTTGCTCTCATTCAGCCAGTCCCAAAGAAGGGTGACCATTCCCAACCCTCTAACTATCGTCCAATTGCTTTAACATCCTGTGTATCAAAAGTGTTCGAGTCAATTCTTAACAAAAAAATTTTAGAGCACCTTTCCTGTCACAACCTTCTTTCTGATCGTCAGTATGGGTTCCGTCAGGGAC
>JAGKTI010034754.1:0-11396 GCA_018397915.1 Birgus latro | reverse complement strand
CACACACACACACACACACACACACACACACACACACACACATATATACAGTATATGGCATAACATTATATATATATATATACACACACACATATATATGGTATAGCATTATGTTGTACATGTAATTTAAAGTTACAAGTTTTCTTTGACAGCCATTGGTTCCAATTGTTTGTATGAATATACGCATGCAGTGCATGGACACACGCATGCATATATGTAATGTATGTCTTATTGCATTTTTAGTGAATTATGTCTTTAAGCTTTCTTTTATGAATACTTGTATATTAATATAAAATCTTACAGGTTATACATATAGTGGTGTGTTTGTGATGTCTGAAATTTATTCTGGATGCATGATAAAAATGAGGGGGAATTAAAGTGGACTGTAATAGTGCAGCACTGGCAGTAATGATAGATACTCCTGTTTTCAGTTGAATGTCTGTGTTTGTTACAAAAGTACATATGATTGCCACTGAATGCACTTTCAAGTGTATCTCATGTTTGTCTGCTATCACCATCATTTGTCACCTTGTCATGTACTAGACTGTGCTGTGTATGTTATGTGTGTGTATGGCATTGATGCATATCCCATATATGTATTTGAGTGTATGTGCCCCTCTCAGTGTGTGTATTTACCTAATTGTAATGTACAGGAAATGAGCTACACTCGTGGGGTCCCGTTTTTTTTTCTCAGTAAGTCAAATTTTGCCTTAAACTCATTTAAGTTTTTAGACTGGACTATCTCTTTGTCCAGGCTATTCCACAGGTTTATGCATCTATAAGGAAAGCTATATTTCTTGATGTCCTTCAAGCAGCTTGGCTTCTTCAGTTTCATTCCGTGTCCTCTTGTTACCCTCTCATCCCAATCAAACAGATTTTCTCTGTCAATTTTATCTACTCCTATCATGGTCCTGAACACTGCAATCATGTCGCCCCTCTCTCTCCTTTCCTCCAAGGAAGGCAAATCCAGCCTTTCCAGCCTCTCTCTGTACAACAAATCTGCCAGAATGGAAACCATCTTGGTTGCTGTTCTTTGTATTCTCTCAATCTTGGTTATATCTTTCTTTTTGTGTGGTGACCACACTACTGCTGCATATTCTAACTTGGGGCGGATCATGGCCACTATCAATTTTTTCATTATCTTCTCATCCATGTAATGAAATGCCACTCTCATATTGGTCAAGAGTTTATATGTCTTTCTAACTATCTTATTTACATGCTTTTCAGATGACAAACTATCCTGGACCAGCACTCCCATTTCTTTCTCTTCTCTCGCTTTTCTAATTGGTTCATTACCTATCAGATAATTCAATGATGGCCTCTTGGTACTTTTATCCATTTCCAATATTTTACATTTTTTTGCGTTGAATTTTATTTCCCACATCCGGCTCCTACCATGTATCCTATCCAGATCCTCCTGCAGCATTTTACAGTCCTTTTCAACCTCTACCTTTCTCAAGATCTTTGCATCATCAGCAAACAGACTTGCTTAACTGTTCACTCCATCTACCAAATCATTTACGTAAATCAGGCACATTACTGGTGCCAACACCGAGCCCTGTGGGACACCATGTGTTACTTCCCTCCATCCAGATGTCCTGTCCTTTATTACTGTCTTCATTTGTCTGTCACTCAAAAAGTCTCTCATCCATTCCAGGAGGCTTCCCTTCAGTCCTCCAATATGCTCAAATTTCCATATTAGTCTCTTGTGGGGTACCTTGTCGAAGGCCTTCTCCAGATCTAAATACACACAATCCACCCAACCGTCTCTCTCCTGTAGCACGTCAATCGCCCTTGAGTAAAAGCTCAACAAGTTGGAAACACATGACCTTCCACTTCAGAATCCAAATTGACTTTCAGTCAAAATATTCATCTCTTCCAGATATTTTATCCATCTCTCTTTTAGGATTCTCTCACACAATTTCACGACCATGCTGGTTAGGGACACTGGTCTATAATTCAGGGGTTCTTCCTTGTTTCCTCCCTTATAGATTGGTACCACATTTGCCCTCTTCCATTCCCGAGGCAGTTTCCCCTCTTCCAGGGAACACACAATTAAATTGTGAATCTTATCAACCAGTTGTTTTCTGCATTCCTTCAGTACCCAATTAGAGATTCCATCCGGTCCTATGGCTTTCCTTAAATCTTGGGTTTCCAGTACTTTATACACTTCCTGCACTTCCACTTTTATGTAAGGATACAAAATTTAGACTCCCAGTTAATGACGTAAGTAAGAGAAGATTACCACCTCTGTCACCAGTGTAAGGATACAATTTTTAGACTCTGTATGTAAGATGGGAAATTAATAATAATAAGAAGAGATACCATCACTGTGAATCAGAGTTACAAGAGTAGGCTGCCACCACCCAGTGAATGCTGGGAAAGAATTATTTGCTACACTAAAGTAAGATGAAGAGCACTGGGGCCTTGCAAATAAGTGACTAGGGTAGCGTGAATTGTTTAGGGTGCGTGAGTCTTACGATAGCAACACACCTTGCGGGCCACTCAATCTCACGATAAAACTCCCCAGGGGATAATAAGTCTCAAACACAATAAAAACTTAACCTAATATTTACTAAGTATAAACATATAAATATAAGAAACTAGATATTGATCAGATTAACCATAGATTATGTACAGGATATGAATTGCTAGAAATTATAAGATCATTACTCTTTTGCACTGATATTATCTCAGGTCAGGTCAGATATACCAAAAGAAGATCAATGAATGCAAGAGTACTTTCACATCCACTGAACAAATTCACGGAATGATACTAACACACCATTATGAACAGAGTTCCTCACAGTTGGGTTTAAGCACAATTTTAAATTCACATGTACATATAAATATATACATTTCACCTGTTAACATACTATTTCCAAATTAACACTATCTCCAGTGTATCTAACAATATCATATACCATCTATCTATCTATCTATCTATCTATTGCCAGACGCCCTAATCCCGCACGGGGTGGCCACAAACAAATCGCCTCCATGTCACTCTGTCCCCTGCCATTTCACTACCATGCTCCCAATTCACACCCCCCTCTCTCATATACCTCTCCACTCCATCCCTCCATCTCATCCTCGGCCTCCCCCTCCCTCTTGCCCCCTCCACCTCACTCACATACACTCTCATCAGTCTTTCACTCCATCCTCTCCACATGCCCAAACCACCTTAACATGTTTCTCCTAACGCTTCCTATCACGTCCTCAACCACACCACAACGGTCCTTCACTTCCTCATTTGTTAGTCTGTCTCTCCATGTGACTCCACATGCCCCTTTCAAATAACTCATTTCCACTGCTCTCACTCTTGACTTCTGTCCTTCCAACAGGGTCCAAGCTTCACTTCCATATGTCAGAGTTGGTATCACAATACTGTCATGTAACAACTTTTTCACTTCCATGCTCACCTCCCTGTTTCTTATCACAGCTTTCAATGAACCAGCAACCTTCCTTCCCTGCTGCACCCTTTCGAGCACTTCACCCTCCAGACTTCCATCCTTACTCATCACACTGCCCAAGTATTTAAATTCACTCACATTCTCCATATCCTTTCCATCCAATCTCACTGTATATTCACTGGCTTCACTTCTCTCAAAGACCATCACTTTACTCTTCCCTACATTCACCTTTAGATTCCGTTTCTTACACACTCTCCCAAACTCATCTATTAAGCCTTGCAGCTCCCCTTCGTCTTCGCTCAACAACACAGTATCATCTGCAAACAACAGTACAGGGAGTTTCCAAACATTGCCCTCTCTCACTAGGGCCGCTCCAACATCCACTGCCCGACCTTGTATCTCTTTTATAACCACATCCATATACAGATTGAACAACCATGGAGACATGACACATCCTTGTTTCAATCCAACCTTCAAATGGAAAGATTCACTTAGTTTGCCATCCACACGCACTGCGGCCTTAGCACCCTCATACATACTCTTCACTGCCTTCAACAACTTCCCATCTACTCCATATATTCTTAATACCTTCCACAAACCTTGTCTGTCCACCCTGTCATATGCTTTCTCCAGATCCATGAAGGCTGCATACAACTTCTTGCCCTTCTCTAGAAACTTTTCCACTAAGGAGCTAAGAATGAATATCTGGTCTACACAACCACTTCCCTTCCTAAAACCTCCTTGTTCTTCTCCAACTAATTCCTCAGTAATTTCCCTAACTCTGTCAATAAGTATCCTACCATATACTTTTCCTATTACACTGAGAAGGCAAATGCCCCTATGATTACCACACACTGCTTTTTCCCCTTTTCCTTTGTACAGAGGAATAATTATACCTGACTTCCAATCCTCCGGGACTCTACCCTCCTCCCAAGCCAATCTGCACACCTTCCACATCCATTCTATTACTATCTCTCCCCCATGCTTCAGCATTTCACCACACACTCCATCAATTCCTGGGGCTTTCCCCATTTTAACTTTCTTCATTGCTTCCACCACTTCCATCCTGGTGATTTCTTCCTCTCTTCTCACAACCCTCCTTCTCCCTGCCATTCCCCAGCCACTTATACTTGCATTACTTTCATTCTCTATGTTCAACAGTTCATTAAAGTGTTCTCTCCATCTGTTTACTTTTTCTCCCGTCTCCACTAGTATATACCAAGTCATTAAATTCACAATGACACCTTAACATGGAAGCAGCAATCCAATGACCTCCTATGGGCTCCTTGGGTAATGACCTTGGAAAAAATTACATAACAGAATATATCCTTGGGACTGAGTTCTTTCCCACACTTTTCACTTCGAAGTTCACAAGCAACTCATACAGTGATAATAGAGATACTACGTAATCGAATCAACACTCTAAATCCGGAAGGCAATTTTCAATAACTTCTTGGACTAAAAAAAGATTATCAAACAGGCTTACTACTTGTTTACAATATTCCCAAACACAGTATGTATATATAAGATTACAGTATTACAGTGGACCGATAATTTGGTGTTGAGATTAGTGAATCTGAAAAAGGGTGGGGGGGAGAATTTCTAGTGTAAACGGGCACAAACGAGAAGAACCGTTTGGTTGCTCCTTTCGTCGGGGCAGGCGGCTACCATGGAACAACGGCAGTCGGCGTATCCGAAGACGACAGAGATAGAAGTCATTACGAAAGGATGTTAGAGGAGACCTATTAAAATATAGAGAGGATTTACATTATAGACACAAAGGGAAGAGGGGGGGAAATACGGAGCGTGAACACCCACCTGCGTATCCGAAGACGACAGAGATAGAAGTGAGCGTCACTGCCCTTCGGCTGCATGCTCTCTTCCTCGCGGTTATCCTAACATCGGAACTGACCGGCTAATTCTTCTGCAGCATTACTGTTCGCACCTGCTAACATGGCATAGAAAATAAGGTGTTCACATTCGATTTACATAGACGGATTGGCTGATGACGTTTAAAATTTTGTGGTAAGTGTATGGGATTGACAGTTATACCAAAGCCTAAACCAACGAGTTTTTAAACTAATTATAACCATGTGGAGATACGTATCCAGTTGCCAGCGTAATGCAAACTTTAAGATTTGCAAATTTCCATTATTGGCAATTAGAATTTAACTAAGCTTTAATTCATTACTGTGTAGTACAAAAAGATGATAATACCAAGCCTGACTTACAGATTTCGAATTTAAAGCATGAAGATAAATTTTCGCGATTATTAATCTCGTGCTAAAACTTTCGTCTCTATCGTGAGAACTGACTGCGACTCTCACTTCCATAATCGCTCTATACAGTTCCTCTGTTACTAGAGTACCACTTAGGCTACAAATATTAACAGGGAACAAGCCTGAATATGGAATTTGATGATCACTCCCTACATATTACAGATGAATCATAATCAGGGGTTCAAGACTACACTTACATTACACTTATACAGTACTAACTTATACTACACTTATATTAACTTATATTATACTAACTTAAGTATACTTAAATTACCCTTAAAATTATGGCACTACACGGGTCCATCCTCCGGGGAAAAAAATTTTAACGTCGGAAGTCGACAACCAATTCACCTCTCTACACTTCCCAGAGACGTGTGTGGGGACGGGACAGACTTACCAAATTTGACTGTGAAACTCTCTATGAACTCCAGAATGAGATAGTGATTCCACTAACTGTTACTCCCATGAGTGGCACCTGTCGGTCCACGAGCAAAATTTCATACCCCAGGGGGTCACTTCCTTGTCACCAATGATCTCTCGAAAATTCAGTGGAAAGATGTGCCCCAGCCAACCTCCTTCCTGGGCAATAACATGGTCGTCTCACCTGGACTGACCCGTCCTCTCGCTGCTAGGATCGTCCCAGGGGTGCTTCCCGTGCATAAAACCTACTATCGTATTCACACTCCATTCACTCATCCTTGTGTTTCCAGCTCTCCACCTAGTACCTGATGAGCGCCTGTCAGGTCCTGAAGTCACTGTTACACCATAGACCGTGTTGACTGTAGGTTGAGGGAGTTCCTAGGGTTGCCCTCAAATTAAAGCAACAAGATATTCCCACTGAACTGGGCTACGCCTATGATACACTACGATGAACTCTAGATACGAGATTAAACTCTTTGATCTCTTGAACTAACACAGTCAATAGTCAGACAGTCCGACCCGCACACATTTCCTTATCCAACTCTTAACTTGATACTGCACTAACCCGCTTCACAACACTTCAACATTCTCCAATTAGTCTACGGGGAGGATGTCTTTCACGTGGTGGCAATTGTTCGTCCACTGGGTCAGGTACAAATGCTTCTTCCTGGGGTTCCAAGAGCCACTCTTCCCCTCCATAATAGGGTTTTACTTGTCCTGCGGCTCTTTGTAACTTTTTCCCCCATGAATATATTCTCTGCCACGTACACACTTCCGTCCATTAACACTTCCACTACACGATAGGGACCATCCCATGTCACATTAAGCTTTCGACACGTACCAGGTATCACTGTTTCTTTCTTAATCCACGCAAGGGTTCCAACTCCAACCACTTGGTTCTTTTGCCTTCAGTTAGCCACGTCTCTGTACCTTCTCGACATCTTTCGTTGAGTGTCCCGAATGAGTGCATGGGCAACCATGATCTCGTCTTCCTCGCCATCGACTGAGGGTAATGGTGCACTGACCAGTCTGGGAGGGTGGCGAGAGAAGAACGCGAAGTAAGGTTGCTGTCCCGTAGACGTATGTACCGCCTGATTCATGGCGATCTGACAGGACTGGAGCAATTGGGGCCAACGGAGAGGGTGGCCCTGACATAAGGCGGAAAAGATTGACTTCAGGGTCCTGTGCATCCTTTCGGTTACTCCATTCCCTTGGGGATGATAAGGGGTTGTGTAGTACAAGGTGATTTGGTGTCACTGGCAGAACCGTTGAAAGTCTCTGTTGATGAACTCGCCTCCATTGTCCAGGACAATTCCGCTGGGTGTGCCATAGTCTGCCACATACCTCCTGAGTTTGTCTGTGATGTGTGTGGTCTGTTTTGTTGTTAGGGGGAAGAACCTAACGAAGCGACTATAGTGGTCCACTACTGTAAGCACATATCGATAACCCTGGACTCCAGCAACCATGTCAGTGAGATCTATTCCAATCCTCTCCAGTGGTTTATTCACTGGGGGTAATTCCTTCCACTGTTGCTGCAATCCAGTGTCCTGTTTGAACCTTTGACAAGTTGCACATTATTTTACATACTCACATACATCGACTTTGAGATTTTCCCAGTAATAGAGTTCTTCAGTTTTTTTGATAGTTTCCTTTTGCCCTAGATGACCTGTTAATTCATGAGCGTGTTGTAGACCCTGACCAACTAAGGTACGAGGAACTATGAGACTATAATGAAGACCACCATCCGCCTTTTCACGTACAAAATGTAATATCTTATCTACCAAGGCAAACTGATCTAACGTATTCTTTGGTAATCTTTTAGCAAGGATTCTACCACCTTCCAGATACTGCACAAATTCTCCCCATACTGGTTCTTCTATCTGGCAGTCTTTCATTTGTTGTCGGTCTAACCCAAGCCATGTGGCTTCAGGTGAAGGGACTACCACTCGAACTGGGCGTGACAACTGGTCTGCGATAAAATTATCCTTCCCTTTGAGGTATTGAATGTCATAGTTATATTCCCTCATTTCCAGAATCCATCGATTCATCCTAGGTGATATAGTTCTGCGTTTGAATATGCTTGTTAGGGGTTGGTGATCAGTGACTGCTGTGAAACAGGTACCCCATAAGTAATGATGAAAGTTCCGGCACGCGAGAACCACTGCTAGAGCCTCCTTGTCTGTGGTTGAATATCGAGACTTGCAAGGGGTCAAGTTTTTTTTAGAAGTACCCAGTTGGCTTTTTGGTACCGTCAGCTTGGATTTGGCTAAGGACTCCTCCAACATGAGTGTTACTGGCGTCTGTAGTAAGAACGAACGGTTTCTCTACCCGAGCTCTAACCAAAACAGGGGCATTTGTAAGGCAAGATTTGAGATGTTCAAAAGACTTCTGACATTCGCCTGTCCAGTGAAATGTCGTTCGAGATTTAGTCAAATTGGTAAGTGGTGTTGCAATTCGTGTGAACGATGGTACATGTTTTCTATAAAACCCACACATTCCAAGGAATCGTCTCACTTCCTTCACGGTTGTAGGTGGCTTCATCTTCACAATGGCTTCTACTTTTTTCGGATCCGGCATACTTCCCTCTGCCGAAATCTGGTGACCCAGGAAGGTCACTTCCTTACATCCAAATTCACATTTACTGAGATTTAATTTCACCCCGCTAAGAGCAAGCAGCACGAAAAGTTGTTTCAGTCGCTCCAATAGAGTAGGGAAACTGGGGGGCCCATAAGATTAAATCATCTAAATAATTTTTGACCCAACCCTTCTGTAGAAGAGGTGCTAATAAGGTGACCATTTGTCGTGAGAAAATTGCGGGGGAACAGTTGAGACCGAAAGGAAGGCGTCTGAATCGATAGAGAGCCACCCCATCACTGAAGGTAGTGAGATCACGACTCTCCTCATCTAACAAAATTTGGAAATACGCCTCTCACATGTCCAGTGTGACATAATTCTGATGTCCGGCTGTTTGTTCTACTAACTCATCTAGCCGTGGAAGTGGGTAGACATCCGGCGCGAGGTGTTGGTTTACGTTGCGATAATCGAGACACATTCTTTTACTACCATCGGGTTTATTAACAAGCACGATAGGTGACAACCAGGCTGCTGTGGACCTTTCAGTGATCTCTCTGTCCTCCATGTCCCTCAACATCTCAGTGATAATTTGTTTTGCTTGAATTGGAGAGCGATACATAGGCCCACGACTGGGCTGAAGGTTTGCGACTTTAATATGAGCTGGAGGACCCCTGATCAGGCCTAACTCCCCTTGGTCATTTGTGTGGGAAAAATGAACACAGTAGCTACTAAGACATGCAGCCTATATAACAGAAAGTACTGTACTTGGATTGTAATTCGAGTGTGATAAACCAGGGATGCAGTCCAAGCAGCAAGGGCAACACCTCTGGGTCCACCCAAGCTCTGTGTTGAGAGAAAATCATAAGAGTAGGGCAGATGGATATGATTGGTGTGGGTGTGTTGGTTCAGGAGAAGTGGGTGGAATATGTCATGAATGTAATCAGAGTCAGTGAAAGGATAATAGTCATGAAAATTTTGTTTGGTGGGATGATGTTTACATTTATATCGGTGTATACTCCACAGGCAGGCTTGGATGAGGTAGAGAAGGATAGATTCTGGGATGACTTAGTACATGTAGTAAGCGGTATGGGAGATGATGAGATGATAGTTTTGGGAGAGGACTTAATTGGTCATGTAGATGAAGCAGCTGAAGGATATGGAGTACATGGAGGACGTGGATGTAGTACAAGAAATGGGGAAGGGGAAAGGACACTTGAGTTTGGGGAGGCAAAGTTATGAACATGATTGTGTGTAACACACATTTTAGGAAAAGAGAGAGTAGGTTGATTATATACGAGTCTGGGGGAAATAGCAGTCAGATAGACTATTTCTTAGTCAAGAGGGCAGGAAGTTAGCAAGGGATGTTAATGTAATAGGGAGCAAGGAGTGTGTGCAGAAACACAAGTTATTGATATGTGACATGGTGTTTAAGGAGTGGGTGATGAAATATAGGACCTATGCACCTAGGAGAAAAATGTGGAAGTTAAAAAACCAAGGAGTAAGGGATGCCTTCTATAGCGAGATGAGTAGAGTGGTGGTTGAACAGGGAGATGTTGACAGAAGTGCTTCTGAACAGTACAGAGCTCTCAAGAGAAACCTCTTGAGAGTTAATGATTCAGTGTGTGGATGGACAAAGGGTCCCCCAGGACATAAATAACTTGGTGGTGGGATGAGGGTATAAAAGCCGCAGTTATTTAGAAAAGAAGGCTTTTCTGGGAATGGAAAATGGTGGTAACAAAGAGGAATACTTAGATGCCAATCGTATGGCTAGAAAAGAGGATTACAGGGCAAAGTCTGATTCTCAGAGACTTCTACTTGATAACCTAAATAGTGAGGAAAGGAAGAATTTGATATTTAAGGTGGCAGATCAGATGAAGTGGGAGAATAATGATATCATAGGTGAGCAGTGTTTGAAGATTGAAGAAATGGCAGTGGTGAAGAGTGTGGATATTAACCTTTAGCCGGCAGCAGCAGTTGGTGAGAAGCACCTAAAAAAAAAAACTCGTCATTATATAGATGCCCCCGATCACAGGACTGGAACATAGATATAGTTACACTGCATTATGCAAGGTTTTAACATAATCTATACAGTATATAGACTCTACCGCATGTAAGGCTTTAACATAATCTATATGTAGACTTTACTGCAATGTAAGGCTTTAACTATCTATCTATCTATTGCCAGACGCCTCAATCCCGAACGGGGTGGCCACAAACAAATCGCCTCCACGTCACTGTGTCCCCTGCCATTTCACTACCACGCTCCCAACTCACACCCCCCCTCTCTCATATACCTCTCCACTCCATCCCTCCATCTCATCCTCGGCCTCCCCCTCCCTTTCGCCCCCTCCACCTCACTCACATACACTCTCCTCGTTAATCTTTCACTCTCCATCCTCTCCACATGCCCAAACCACCTTAACGTGTTTCTCCTAACGCTTCCCATCACGTCCTCAAGCACACCACAACGCTCCTTCACTTCCTCATTTGTTAGTCTGTCTCTCCATGTGACTCCACATGCTCCTCTCAAATAACTCATTTCCACTGCTCTCACTCTTGACTTCTGTCCTTCCAACAGGGTCCAAGCTTCACTTCCATATGTCAGAGTTGGTATCACAATACTGTCATGTAACAACCTTTTCACTTCCATGCTCACCTCCCTGTTTCTTATCACTGCTTTCAACGAACCAGCAACCTTCCTTCCCTGCTG
>JAGKTI010034753.1:0-11396 GCA_018397915.1 Birgus latro | reverse complement strand
ACACACACACACACACACACACACACACACACACACACACACACACACACACACACACACACACACACATGCACACAGAAGAAAACAGTACCCTGCCACGCACTCGTGCCATGGGAGGCCTCCCGACCAACCTACCAACCATGAAACAATCAGTGAAACAATGATTGATGCCATCGACGTAAAGTTTGCCTAATACAGTACATGGCATAGGCCCTACTGTGTGGTAGCCTAGGCTACCTAAGCCTAGTTATAATCAATTGTTCATGATATGTAGTGTTGGATTATAACAATAATAACAATAATTTTTATAACAATAAGTCTGTAACAACAAACAGGTCACAGCGAAACTACTCCGTTGGGCAGAGTAATTTAGTCACGAGACACTTAAAAAAAAAAAAAAGTGGTGTGGGCCATTTTTTTTTTTTTTTACAAAAAATGATTATAGGTATCTTTAGCAGAAAGGCTGAATATATAGATAAAGTATTAAAAATGTCAATATTCCATATGTGGTGGTTTGAATTTAGCAAAACCAACGTTAACAGCAAAATTACCCTGTTTTACCATAACAATACTGAGCATACAGTACTGTATTTCATCATTAACGTGTTTATGATAACATACTAAAATAACCATTAAGTGACATGAATCAGAAATTAATCTAATATATCAACCAACCAGTGTAGGTCATTTGGCAGTGTTGAATCAGCAGCCCCACCAAAAACATAGAGATGTCGGTCAAATGCAATCATAGTATGACCGTAGCGGCGAGTTGGAGGTGGAGGAGCACCTCGCAGGATATGCTCTGTAGAGATGCGTGTCCAACTGTAACCAAGGGAACAGGAAAATAATAGTACTGTACTGCAGCTGAAACAAGGGATAACAAAGTGATAGCTATTCCCAATTTTCCCCTAGTAAGGTGTATGGATCCAATGTGGGCTAGTGTTGTTGTCAATATGGTTCTTGGCTCATCTGGATGTGGACTCTGTGAACAGGTGGCTGAAATCCTCTTTCTGCAGTAGGAACAGGGTAGGAGATGAGGGACATTCATATAACCAGGTAGCAGTCACCATGTCACACTGGTGTCACTGCATGAAAGTCTCTCTCTCCTGCACTGAGGCTGCTGTAGTCCAGTAATTGTCACCACTTTAGACAGATGATGTCATTTTCATTTTAACCAGTCCACCCCTAGATGATTTCATTCAGTTTAGGGGGAGATCTCTCTTGCAGTGAAAGGATTAATGAAGCTATACAAAATCTAATTCCTCTACAGTAATCTCTCAACTATCCAGACGGCCATTACCCAGACAATCCATTACCCGGATGCCGTGATCTGGCTGTTCAAAACCATTATTCGTACATTTTTCTGTAATATCCGGACAAAATGTTTGTGTCCGGGTGGAAATTATGGCTGTGAAAACATTTTCACACATGACTGGGCGGGAACAGCCCGGTGGCTGGGTAGTTTACCCAATGTTTGCTCGAGACCCCCTTCCTTGGTCTCAGTTCCAGCAAGGCAATTGTGTAGTAAACTGCTCCTCCCAGACAGCTGTTTCGGTGGTGCACAAGATGGTTTTTATAATTGTTCCCTACCTGCTTCAGGCCTTGCTATTCCCTGCATGCCTTTCCTAGGGTGTGTGATGATGGACCCTTCACCAGGGAAAAGGAGGAGGGTAGTGCCGACTCTTTAGAAGCAGGAGATCCTGGGTAAGATTGATGCGGGATGGTCAAATCAAGAGTGTTGACACTGATTTTACTCTAGCTTAATGTATGGTATCATGATTTTATTCTATTTTACCATGATTTTATTCCATTTTACCACTTACGTTTTAGTGGTAGGTGGGGGCATTCACCATCTACTCACTTGATATAGTGCTGCTCTCGGGTGACTGCCCTTTCCTTTCTTCCTTCCTTCCGTCCTCTTCTATGTTTCTTTTCTTCATTCTTTCCTTTTCCTTATGCCTCCGGGTGACTCTACACTCCCTCTTCTGTTTTTTTTTTCCTTCATTGGTTCGTCTTCCTTCTGCCTATGGGTGACTCTACACTTAGTGACAAGCCAAATGGTTTCCTATACACCAGGAAACCATTTACTACGCTGGGTGGAAGCCATATAACCAAATTAAGGCGCCTCTTGGTTTAATGGGTAATTAAGGCACTCCAATTGGATTGAGCCTGTGCAGGTTCATATCCAAGGGGTGGTTGGGGTTTATTGCTCACATAATGCCACTCGGGGATGATGAGACTGGTCATTCTCATCTTAAATGCCAACTTGCCTAGCCCTGGGCTCCTACGCTCCTCATGGGGCAGCTCAGGATTAGATGATGATGATGATGATGATGACCATTTTGTTTTGTATGCCCTCTGCATTTTTGGGTCTGCTTGACCAGATAGAGTAGTGTTAAACAACAGGAACATGTGTTGTATGATGTACTGTAGTGGCCTTTTACACTCGCTTTCAAAGTTAGGTTATGTACGATTGGGGGCCAGGGAAGAAGTCCACTATCCGGATGGAAGCATTACCTGGACATGCCTTTGGCTCTATTATGTCAGAAAATCGAGGGATTACTGTAGTTTGGAAAGTATCTCCTAAGCCGAATAAAAGCCTCTGAAAGCTGCAAGACTAAAACATGAAATATCATCAGAGTGAAGGTCTTAAAGGTATATAACCAACCTATGCTCCTGGTGGAATTACATGCTAAAAAAACTTCCATCTGTCTTGTGGAAACTCTGTTATATGAACACAAGTCACACTGCCATCACTCTGACTGGTGTCTCCTATCGCTATACTAAAAGATGTCTAGATTATAAAGGGCATAAAACACAAGCAGACTAATGCAAACCAGATAATGCTCACTGACCATCTGTCCTTGAAGGTGAAGTAGAAGAGAGAGTTTGTGATCTTGGCACCACTCTGTCCACTGAAGACATACATGGAATCCCTCGCCACCGCCACGGGGAAGTTGCAGCATGTTGGCGGGCAGTCTCCTGTCTGACTAATTTCCTCCCACACACGATTTTCTCCCTAAAACAGTTGGAGAAAAAAAATATATACAGTATATTACTTAACCCATTCAGTGATCCTGGAGAGGGATGCCTTCACATGGTGGCACTGATATGATATGATGGATTCACTGGTCATGGCTGGTGTGCTATGGGTCCCAGATCTCATGCCTGGACTTGGGACTGTGTGGGTGGGTGGGGCCTGTGGTCTGTCTCTCTCTGTTATTTTTATTTTTATTGATTATGCAAACAAAGGACAATCAGAGCATGCCTGGGGAACCTAAATCACCCAAAGGGATCAGAGTGGCATCATATGTGAGAAATTTGAGGGATAGGGTGGGGGAAGTGGTGGAGGTGATAAGTTGGAGGTGGGTGGATGTTAGATGTATGCAAGAAGTTAGATTTAGAGGAGGATCAGCCACAATGATGGCCAGGAGGGACTGTCAAACCAAAATATTTTGGCAAGGTGGGGCAGATGCATATGGTGGTGTGGGTGTGTTGGTTAAGGGGAAATGGGTGGAATATGTCATGAATGTAATGAGAGTGAGTGAAAGGATAATAGTAGTGAAAATTTTGTTCAGTGGGTTAATGTTTTCATTTATATCGGCGTATGCTCCACAGGCCAGATTGGATGTGGTAGAGAAAGATAGACTCTGGGATGAATTAATACGTGAAGTAAATGGTATGGGGGATGATGAAATTGTGGTTTTGGGAGAGGATCTGAATGGTCATGTAGGTGAAGCAGATCAAGGATATGAAGAAGTACTTGGGGGATGTGCATATGGTACAAGAAATAAGGAAGGGGAAAGGATACTTGAGTTTGGGCTGGCAATGAACATGATTGTGTGCAACACACATTTTAGGGAAAGAGAAAGCAGGTTGATTACGTACGAGTCTGGGAGAAACGGCAATCTGGTCAAGAGGGCTGTTAGGAGGTTACTGAGGGTTGTTAAGGTTATAGGGAGCAAGGAGTGTCTGCAGAAACACAAGTGATATGGTGCTTAAGGAGCATGTGATGAAAAAGAGGACCTATGCACCTAGGAGGATAATATGGAAGTTAAAAGATCTCTTCTGTCTTTCTTTCTTTCATTCTTTCCTTGTCCTTCTGCCCACAGGTGACTTTACACTCCCTCTTCTGTCTTTCTTTCCTTCATTCTTTCCTCATCCTTCTGCCTGTGGGTGACTCTACACTAAGTGACAAGCCAAATGGTTTCCTGTACACCAGAAAACCATTTACTACACTGGGTGGTAACCATATAACCAAATGGCACCTGGTGGTTTAGTGGGTAATTACGGCGCTCTAATCGGATTAAGCCGGTGAAGGTTTATATCCAAGGAATGGTTGGGGTTTATTGCTCATGTAATGCCACCCAGGGATGAGTGAGGCTGGTCACTCTCATCTTAAATGTCAGGACCAACTTGCCTAGCCCCGGGCTCCTATACTCCTCTGTGGGGTGACATAGGATTGGATAATGGATGGATGGATGGATGAAAAACCAAGCAGTAAAGGATGCCTTCAATAATGAGATAAGTAGAGCAGTGGCTGAACAGGAAACTGTTGACAAAAGTGTTAATGAACAGTATAGTGCTCTCAAGAACAATCTCCTGAGACTTACTGATTCAGTGTGTGGATGGACAAGGAGTCCCCCAAGACATAAAGTAACTTGGTGGTGGGATGAAAGTGTAGAAGCTGCAGTTAAGGAGAAAAGAAATCTTTTCCGGGAATGGAAAAGGGGTGGAAACAAAGGGGAATACTTGGCTGCCAAGCTCAGGGCTAGAAAAGAGGTTTACAGGGCAAAATCTGCATCTCTAAACTAAATAGCGTGGAATGGAAGAACATGATATTTAAGGTGGCATCTCAGATGAAGGGGGAAAACACGGATATCATGGGTGAGCAGCGTGTGAAAAATGATGAAAGAAAGATAGTGATGATCAATGGGGATATTAAAGATGCGTGAAGAGAGCATTATAACTGGCTGCTGACTGAAATTGACTGGAACAGAGAAGGTTTGGAGCCAACAGATCCAGTGTTTGGCCTTTGGTCTTCGATTGATGCTGTTACTGTGAGCAGGGCAACATGCAGGTTGCAGCTGGGGAAGGCAGCAGGTGTGTATGGGCTGACTGCTGAAATGCTGAAGGCCTCAAGAGATAAAGGAGCAGGGTTAGTTACTGACTTGATAAATACGATTATATATGAGTGTGCTGTCCCAGATGACTGGCTGAGAAGTGTGACTGTAAATGTGTACAAGGGAAAGGGTGGTGCCCTGGAAAGAGGAAATTATAGGGGAATAAAGCTTTTGAACCAGATAATGAAGGTAAATGAGAGTCCTAGAAGGTATGATCAGAGAAAGAGTGAACACTGATGAGATGCAGTTTGGGTTCATGCCAGGCAAAGGGACCACTGAATGCCATATTCATTGTTTAACAGCTTCAGGGAAAATATATAGGAAAGAAATGGGATCTCTATTCTGTTTCTGTTGGCTTGGAGAATGCCTTTGATACAGTCCATAGGCAGGTGGTGAAGTGGGCAATGAGAAAGCTTAAGACTGGCTAGTTAGCTTGATTATGGTTATGTATTTGTATGTGGGTGCTTGCACCCAGGTAAGAGTGAATGGAGATTTGAGTGAAGAGTTTTCTGTGAATGTTGGTGTTCATCAAGGGTCAGTCTTGAGCTCCTTGTGAAGCCCTCTCAATGACTTCAAAAATGGATTCCTGTGGGAGACGTTGTATGCCGATGATATGGTGTTGATTGCAGAATGGGAGGCAGAGAAAAGATTTAGGAAGTGGAGAGATGGTATGGGACACAAAGGCTTGAGAGCAAATGCAGATAACTCAAAAGTGATAAGGGAGACTTGCCATGTGTGATTTTCCACATGGGCATGGGAAGTAATTCCATCTTGTGCAGTGTCTGTGATAAGTGGGTGCACATGAGATGTAGTGGTACTGTGCACATGAGATGTAGCAGTATTAGAGGTAGACTGCAAAATAATGCTGATTTCATGTGTGCAGTGTGTTGGGGAGAGCATGAGGAAATTGTCAGGTGTGAAAGGATTGATCTTGCTGGTAAGTCTCTTGAGTGTGTGGAAAAATTTTGTTATCTGGGAGACATGTTACGTACTGGAGGTGGGCGTGGAGATAGCTCTGTGGCTAGAGTGAGGAATGGTTGGAAAAAGTTCAGGGCGCTGTTGCCTCTCCTGATAGTGAGAGGGCTGTCCCTCCGTGCTTAAGGATCTTTGTCTGTGGCATGTGTTAGGAGTGTAATGCTGTACAGTTGTGAGACCTGGGCAGTAAAGGAGGGCCTAGAGGGGCTAGGTTTACGATGGAAGAGTTAAGAGGTAGGATGAGATTGGAGTGTATTGGTGTTGTGTTGTGGAGAGGTAGACTGAGGTGGTTTGAGCATGTGGAAAGGATGGGGAAGACAATTGAGTGCAGAAAATGAGAAGTGTTAATGTTAAGGGTAGGGTTGCGGGAGGCAGACCAAAAAAAGACCTTGGATGAAGTCATTGAGTGCAACCTCAGGGATAAAGGACTGAATGGAGTGGCTGCTTGAGATGGAGCAGCATGGACAGCCGCCATTAGGTGACCAAGGCCGACACATGAAAGCAAGTTGGAGCTTTTAAAAATGTCATGAAATGAAACGAAACTTCCCTGCTATACAAACATCCCTCAACTCCTTCCCTATCTCAAAAAAGAAGGATGGTGGACTATGGACCAAACCATGCCAGCAATCCACTGGGTACACATTCGGAATAAGACACTTTCCTAGGGTGAATAAACTGAATTAGCAGCACAAGAAGAAACTAAAAAGAATATCCCTGAGATTAAAAACATTACTGGTACCAGCCAATTCAATGTTAGCCCCTTTGAGGAGTTGGGGCGGGCTAAGCTACCATAGTCCTGCATATCTACGAATCAATCACAAACCTACACATCTCTGTGTTATTACATGACTGAAAAAGCCTGTCACCTATGGGCTGGTGTTTTTCAGGCTTTGCTGTATAAAAGACCTCTAAATAAACAAATAAACAAAAAAATATAATATCTACCTATCTATACCTGCTTATCTATCTATGAATATGGCATACTTCACCATACTTTTGCCAGCCATTGTGTATATAGGGTGGGGAAAGCAGATCCCTTCAACCCTCTCCCTCTTGCCCTCAGGCCTGCAGGGAATACAGGGGACAATATCCTTTCTCTTCTACCCATCAGATCAGTCACAAGGTTATCATTCAGCATACATAGTAAATGACTTCCTGGGTTTCATGAAACCATTTGCATAGATCATCATCATCATCCAGACCTCCTTTCCCACCCAAGGGCAGAGTGAGGAGTCCAAATCTGCCCAATCCAATGGGCCACACTTTCATTCACTCATCATTCAAGCCCCTAGAATCCTGGCTCTATCGGATATGCCAAAAACATTCATCACGTTTTGTAGCTTCACATAAACGTATCCAACAGAGTCAATCCGGACACTGCCACGATAAAAAGGGGTGCCAAATCCCTGATCATGCACTTCTCCTCACAACATTCATCCGGCTAGCTCGATCTCGTCAGTTCCCTAGCCCCACCGACTTCCAAACCTCTCTTCCTCACACACTCATCCACCATATTTCTCCACCTTCTCCTCGGCCTACCTCGTCTCCTCCCTCCTTCAAATTTGCTTAAATATACCTGTTTCACCACTCTATTGTTACCCATTCTCTCCACATGACCATACCATCTCAGTACACTCTCTTCGATTCTGGTGTCCACAGACTTCCTCACTCCACATCTTTCATGAATCACATTATTTTGTATCCTATCCACCCTCTATACTCCACTCAAATTCCACAGCAGTCCCATCTCCACTGCTCTTACTCTTGACTTTTCATTTTCATGCCACACCATAGTCTCACATCCATATGTTAAAGCTGGCACTAACACTCCTTCATGTAAGCCTCACACAGCTGCAACACTTAAGACTTTGTTTCTTATCAAGGCCTTCATTGCACTACCTACTTTTCTTCCTTGTGTCACTCTACTTTCAACTTCTTTGGCACATTTTCCTCTCTTTTCTATCACTGTACCCAGGTATTTGAACTCTCACCAATTCCAGTCTCTCTCCATTCACTGTAACATCGCACTGGGAGTCACCTTCTCCCTCAATAACCATCATTTTACTCTTTTCTACATTTACTCTCAAGGCACGACACTCACAGACATCAGCAAAACTCTGCACTAGTCTACCAAGTTCCTGTCCAGTATTCAACTCATCCATATATAAATATATTGAACAACCATGGGGACATCACACAACCCTGCCACATGCCAACACCGATCGTGCCATTCACTTAGATGCCCATTAACCCTTACACATGCTTCACTGCCATCATAAAAACTTTTGACAGCACCTAGCAGCTTACCATGTACACCGTACATGCGCAAAACTTTCCACAATCCTTCTCTGTCCACTTTGTCGTATGCTTTTTCCAGATCCATGAATGCCATAAACATCTTATGGGCCTTCTTACAAGCTTTCTCTACTATCTGTCTCACTGCAAATATTTGATCCACACATCCTCTGCCACTCCTAAAGCCACCCTGTTCATCACTTGCTAGGACTTCTGATATCTCTCTTACTTTCTCTATAATAATTCTTCCATATACCTTCCCTACCACACTCAATAAACTTATGCAACGATAATTCTTGCAATCACTTCGCTCACCTTTATTTTTTGTACAGGGGTACAATCACAGCCTTTTTCCACTCTGCTGGCACAGTACAAATAATACACTATAAATCAGTGAACTGTGTTCTATGTATCAACCTTTTTTATCCCAATGCCCTTAATCTTTAAACAGAGTTAAAAACACTGATCTCACCCCCAGAGGTATTGTCCACATGTCGTTGAGCCTAAAGTTGCCATCATAACCAGCGAATATCCACAACTTTCCCTCATAGACTGCTGCGCCATGAGCTGACCGAGGCACTGGTGCCCTGAAATACACATTTATAATTTTTAACACCTATGTCTTCTATGCCACTGGATTCCTATATCCCTATTTCACTTTTTTGTTGTCTTAGCCTCACTTATTAACTGCTTCCTTCACTGTCCCTGCCTCATTCGTTCAGCTCCTGTCTCATTCGTTCAGTCTTTGTCTCACTCAATCAGTCCCAGTCTCATTCATGCAGTCTCTGTTTCACTATGCCCTTGTCTCATTCATTCTGTCTCTGTTTCACTATGCCCTTGTCTCATTCATTCTGTCTGTCTCATCCATTCAGTCCCTGTCTCATCCTGTCCTTGTTTCATTCATCCAGCTCCTGTCTCATTCAGTCAGTTCCTGTCTCATTCATCCAGTTATGTCTCATTCATTCAGTTCCTCTCTCATCCTGTCCTTGTTTCAGTCATCCAGCTCCCGTTTCAGTCATCCAGCTCCCGTTTCAGTCATCCAGCTCCCGTTTCATTTGTTCACTCCCTGTCTCATTTATTCAGCTCCAGGGTCATTCTAGTTCATCTCATTCTTCAATGTTTGTGACTCAATAATTCACTCCTTGGTTCATTCATTAACTGTCTGTCTTATTCTTCACTGCTTTATTCACTGAGTATCACTGCCTTAATCAGAGGAAGAGGAAGAAGAAGAGGAAGAAGATAAGGAGCATGGTGAATTCAGTTTTAACAATATGAAATACTGTATAAATCAGAATGAAGACAAAAAATACAGCGTATACTGAATGTTGGGACAGCAACAGTCACTTGCTGGGTGACATGGCCTTCTCTGACAACAACATCCTTGATGCTGCAAATCACAACGCCATTAGGAGAATGGGCAAACCTGTCCGATTATCGCCCATTCAGCCCGGTACCCACAGACAAAGGCCTGGGCAGAGATGAGTATAGGTGAAGAGGAAGGAAGTGAAGACAAAGAAGGGAATGGAGAAGAGGACATGGTAGCCATGGAGAGGGAATACTGCAGGCTGCTGTAGGAGGTGTATAGAACCTTTCAACATCGGGGCGAGAGTGCAGGAGGCATGGGAGACGAGCAACAGGGCTAGAGGACGACGGGGGATGAGGAGAGGAAGGGGGCGAAACGTCTTGTTAGGTGAGAACATGAGAAGACAGTGAGAAAAGGAAGTCAGATGGATAATGGGTGAAGGAACTCAGTGCAGAGATACACAAAAGCATTTGAATAGGTCGGAATAAACAACCGCTGGCTTATCTTTTCTGGGATATAAAGACAAGGTTTAGTAGTATTGATCCATTAGAGCAGACAGTTCCCAGAAAGAGAAAGAATTCTCAGAAAGGGGAGGTGAAGGTTAAAGTTTGCAAAATTTAACTAGCAAAATTTAGCATCAACAATGTAAACAGTGAGATGAACAAAGGGGGGGGGGGACAATGCTCCATGAAGGGTATATAAGAATGATTGTAAGGGTAGCATAGTCAGAAGGAACTTGTATATAACCCAAACAGGACATCCCAATTTTTAGGTGCTGAGGGAGGCAAACACACGGTCATGGGAATTGCGGATCTGGCGAGTAGAAGTAGCTGAAGTCGTGGGTGACTTGTGAAAATATAAGGCAAGATATACAAGTGCCATAAGCGTAATGTAAAGCACCAATAAATCTCTACTCAGACCCCAGCAACACTTCTTTTGTCGCATTTGCCCTGACCGTAGGATAGAGGCAAATAGCAGAATTAACTCAGAAATATGATTTTGTAGTTTATAAGTGAACATAATATACCTGACATACGAGTAGTTAAGTCTGATAACTGAGTTGTATTTAAGTGGTACATAAGTGACTAATACGGTTAGATGTTTACTTGATATCGAGTTGCAACACCATGAATTAAGTAGTTTGGTATATTTGCAGTAACTTGTTTGCTATAACAATTTAAATTTTCTGTGCTTTACTGTCAATATTAACCCCTAAACCATGGGGTTATCAGAGGTTCGCCATGCCATTCCTGTGGGGATATTCGCGCTCCGACTGACTTTTTAAAAATATTTGCCAAAAATCAGTTATTAGTCCTAGAATATTAATATTATAATTATATATGCATATGGCACATACCTTCAGCTTTCTCCTGGGATGTTTTTTGAGCACTCGTCGACTACCGTAGGACTTCTGGAGACTTCTGAAGTTGGGTAACTAAGTCTCCACTTTACACTTCCCAACATCCCCTAATCTGAATACCACTGCCAGATACAGTAAAACCTCGATATAACGGACTTCAGTAGACCAGAATTCGCTTTTATCGGACTTGAGGAGCTACCGGACTAAACTCCTATATATCAGAAAAAGTCCGATATAGCCAGAAAGCAGTCCGGACTGCCTGACAACTTCAGCTATGTTCACCACAATAAGACAAGTAAAAGACATGTTTTTCAGTGCACAGTACAGTATTATTATACCA
>JAGKTI010034752.1:0-11397 GCA_018397915.1 Birgus latro | reverse complement strand
ATTAGAGAAAGTGTCGACAGCTACGGATGGTGAGTTAAAAAAAAAAATCACGTATTGTTTGAAAAGCGTAAACTTTGAACACTGAATTTCTAAAATGTTAAGTAGCACAGTAATCAGAAGTACTGCTAAAATACTGTATATCCTGGTGTGTAATTCTGTTTATAATCATGTAGTTGCTATCCACGTAATTGCAACTGGTACGTAGCTACAAAGCCACATAAAAATCATTATAACTACCAGCTTGAAGTACAGTACAATAATAGAGTTGAAAATTTAGCTTGATACATGTAACCTTATTTTTGAGCAGGGACATTTTTCATTTTTTCTTACTTCCACCAGACGATCTTACAATACTCAGGAAAGACTTTTGCAATAAGAAGGCTGGGGTCAAATATACCCTTCATGAACCCCTCCTGGACGAGATGCCTTTTTTTCAATTTGATAAAAAAAAAAAAAAATGTCTGGAGATGGAAAGGATGAAAAAAAAATCGCAAGGTTATGAGCTTTTGCTTGAAGAATACGTAAAATATGAAAATACCTAATAGAAGTTGTGATAATGTTGGGGAAAAAAATGCTATTGTTATGCTGGTTTGGTATAAAAAAAAAAAAAAAAAAAACGGCAGTCATAACGGTATAGCAAAAAGAAGACTAACCTGTCGATTAATGGAAGTAGCCCATCCTTATACTGAGACACGGCAAATATTATATATATACTGAAGCCTATATGACACACATTCTTGAGATCAAAGTCAGACGATGAGGTGTTGTCGCGAGCTTGTTTCTGATCTTCCCCTACGCCTGGCTGAAGGGAAGTTTTGGCCAGGGTATCACACAGGAGACTTGTTATCCAGAATTAAACTGGCAATTTGGAACTTTGCTAGAGCGCACGAGGAACAGCAGACTGCACGAGGAACACGGAACAGTAGAGTGCACAGGGAACAGCTCACGATGACACAGTTCCTCGTGCAGGCTGGGAGTGCTCCTATAACTAAAAATAACAGGTGTGAAACCCTGGGCCCGGATCCACAAACGAAGCTTACAATTAACACAATTAACTCCGTGTCGTAGCTCTGACGTTGATTTGCAGGAACAGCAAGGGATATGGGAAGTTTCTGCACTCGCCTTTCCCTGCCCTTCCTGTGAAATCGAATCACAGTTACGACAGGGCGTTCTTTGCGTGTTCGTGCATCTGGACTCTGCTCATACCCGTCAGCACCAGCAAGCTTTTGGTGTGGATATTGCCTTAGACTCCACTCCAGCCAGGGGTTGAGAGGATGACCGTAGCTGTAGCCGCAACTATCCCGCCTCCCTTAATGACCGGTGAGGCTGTAGAATAGTCAGTCAGCGGGTGTGACTACTGTGTCCCTGTTACCGGTGGCATAGACCCGCCTCATCCTAAAATGTTCGATTGATTGCCGAGGTGTTGTAAGCAACTAACCATTTCCACTAGTAAACAAAAGCCTGACAGCAACCATTTCCTGTGTCAAATGCTAACATTATCAACCAATTTCAGTGTCACATTCTAACAACAGCAAAAATGTTCAATGCTAAATGAAAATAACTGTCATTTTTATGATAAATGTTATGGAAATCGCCCACGTTCAATGGTAAACGTCAGATAATTTTCTGTATCAAACATATAAGAAAATCTACAGTTTTCTATGCTAATCCCCCAAACAACACCATTACTAGAGCTAAGCACCCAATAGTGTACATTTTCACCTAGCCTAAACGCTATTTCAACCATTTTCATTGCCAACATATATATAATCTACCTTTTTTATTGTCAAACACAGAGGAAACCTACCGTTCTCCAGTGCTAAGAACTAACAATAGCAACAATTTTCTGTACTAACTGGATACGAAGAGAATCGGACATTTTCAGAGTCAAACGTCTACAAAAGCAACCAGTTTCTGTGCTAAACACACAAAAAATACGAGTATATAAATAAACTATATAAAAAAATATATATGTATCAAGCGTGTGCACTTGCAATCAATTTCACGATAATGCGTCAGCTATTTTTACTGTCAAATGCTAATGACTTCGACCTTTTTCATTGCTAAACGGCTGTTAAAAATAAATAAATAAATAAACAATATTAAAAGTTTCAGTGATAAATGCCTATATGATTTCTGTTCTAAACACGTACACTGAAACACCATACAATGTCAATGTAGAGTGGTTGCACCTTTTCCCCCTCAAGAAAGTATGCCAGTACAACGAGGCTGAGTTAGACATGCCAGATAAGAACAAAAAAATTAGAAAGAATATGTGGGTAGATGATTATGCATTGACATTATTATCAGTATTTTATATAATTATCCACCGTACGAATATACAGTTGTAATAAAAGAACATGCACCGATTAAACGCAAAAATATGGAACCCCATGCGATCAACACGAGAAAATGACACATTCACTTCATCCATAATAAGCTAACTTGGCCATTGCGGTGAGATCAATTTTATTTATATTTTATCCAGTGCAATTTCAAATATCTAAAAAAATCAATAATAATGATAATATTAATTTCCATTTAATATCAGTGTTTTTCTAAGTATTCTGAAATAATCACTATAAAATAAAAAGTTACTTTCATGGAAGCATGTAGAGCACCTAATCTTATATTGGTTTGGCAACTTCATAATCCATTTCCTTCAGTTCATCCCTTAATATCTCCATTTTCTGTAGTGCCAGCTTTTGGGCTACTCGTATATTAGATAAACTCACGTAACCTCCCATAGTCGCCGCTAGTTTACTCCTTCATAAATCAAACTGCAATTAGCCTAACCATCAGCTTCTCCTCTGAATAGGTATTAGATCTTACTGAACAATATAAGGTTAAATAGTCTAAGATACACCACCCCATACTGCAACATAAGCCATTATTAACCCTTGTCCCACGTAGAAAGTAGCCAATTCCCTCCTACCTCACTCTTAGGCAGAGTCCTCACCAAATGCTTGCTGGTGCTGGCGGTTGTGGACTTGAGTAACTGCATTGCTATAACCCATAGAAATAGTGACGCATAACTCCCACCCACACCCACTTTCGTCAGCAAGCATTCGGGGTGGACGTAGCCGGAGTTTGCACACACAAAATTCCCCATTCGCTTTTTATGACTTACTTAATGACCCCTAAAGTACTCTTAATGACCCTCTAAATTACTCTTGTTGCTGCTGCTGCCGTAGAACCTGCATTGGCCTGTAGACCAACTAATCAACTATTTACATTTATATATTTCTTTTCATATTTCTCCTCTTTTCCACCATCCCCCCCCCCCCCCCCTTAAATCCCACCCAGCAAAAAAGTCACTAAAAAAAAGTATTGTTCACCACTTCAATCCCAGTACGTGATCTTTACTTTATCGTTATTGCTGCTGCCAGACGATTTTATTCAGGTGAGGAGAGAAATTACCCACTTCCATGACAAACCCCTCTGTCTCTCCCTACAAATAAAATGGCCTGGAGACTGTAAGGATGAAATACAGAAACACGCAACTGTACTGAAGCGGTGAAAGCTGAGAGCAGCAAAGTTGTGAACAAGCCTGATTTACTATTATCATCATTATTATTATTACTATTATTATTATTTTTTTTCTGTGTCCGACTCTGGGCAAGGGCTTCAGGGCCTATTTCTTGGGGGTAGTGAGCTATCCCAAGGCCCAGTAGTCCTCCTACGCTTCCACATGTCACCGCTTCGGCGCTAACCATCCATACTGATTACATGCTAGAGCTGTCTCATACAGGATTGATGTATTGGTATTAGCGGGGTTGTTTTAAGACATGTCAGCGGGTCATCTGATAGATCAGGAAAGTCTGCTTTTTAGGAAATTCAAATCCCTAAACTGTACCCTGCCCCAGCCGGGATTCGATCCTGGGTCCATTAGGACTGCAGGCCGCCTCTTTACCGATTCAGCCACCGCCTGGAGTATATGATAAAACACGTCTTCACCTTCCACATCAGTGCAGACTAATCAGTAACGTGGCATGCCAACTAGTCACATCTAATAATTATAGATCCAATCTTCCTGTAACTTTGCTTAAAAAACAAAAAAATAAAAACCTAATGTGGGATGCAGGCTAAATAGCCTACACCTATGAAAATAATTACAGGGGTCCCGTCAAAAATTCAGGGCTTGTTCACACTTCCGCGCACTCAGTTTCAGCAATACGATTTTTTCATATTATTATCCGGATGATGATAACATTATTATTATTATTATTATTAGATTTGCTGCAGTCATCACAAAAAATATATATACATGATTATATGTATCTAACAGATAATTTGTGGGGCGTGGACACGTTTAGAGGCTGATAAATTAATAAATCAACATCAACTTTTACTGCCTCATCAGGAGCGTAGGGGCCCGGGACTAGGCTCTCAACCTCCCTAATACCTCTTCCTTACCGATTTATTTTTTGGATAAGGGTGGCTAATAACGATTTGTTCGTTACTTTTGTACAGTATCAGAATGATTTAAGTAACACTGAAAAGGACGACAAGGTATAATAAACAAAATAAATCCATTAGGAAGAAGTGTTAGAAAGCCTCCTTAACACACAAGAATACAAGCCTCACTTCATAGGGAGGGATTCTCGGGGGGGGGGGGGGAAAATAGTTTCTCTATGATTTGTTTTTGCAGGAGATGAAGATTATTGTGGCAGATTTTGTTTGTTTTCAGAAGGAAGTAGTAGTAGTAGTAGTAGTAGTACGGTAATAACAATAATAATAATACGAGTAGTACTAATAATAAAAATAATAATAATAATAATAATAATAATAACTAGAAAACCATAAAACTGTCTAAGGACAATTTTGATAATGAAAAACTTCTCACAGCCATTCCCTACTTGAAGCGGAGCTATAATGAGACTCTGAGGTCAAGGTCACTAATCTTGTGCATGTCACCTTAGGGCATCACAGACTATACGTCCACCAAGTTTGGTGGCTCTAGCTTTATTCCTTCATGGAATATTAAGTGACATCCAGAATAACTGGCGAAGTCCCAATATTTGACCTCAAGCGATCTCAGAGAATAATCAACCGATTGGAACCATACTCCCTTTCGGCCTGCGTTCGACTTAAAGCTATTTTTATATTAAAATTTCAGTTTCCTAACTTAAGCGGTTTTAAGACTGCGTGGTTGATTCACTTACCTGTGTTCTGAATAATATCCGGGGATCCGGTTGACGGACTGCCACCATATTTGGCTAAAAGAAGCGGACAGCTGTCCGACTAAGATGACAAAGTTTGAAGGCTCTAGGCCAACGAGCCTTTGAAACATCGCAATTCTGAAATAAGTAATAATAATAATAATAACTATATCGACAAAATAAGAAAACTTCCCACAGGGATCTGGGAAGTTTTAATAATAACAGCAGCAACAACAGCAGTAGTAGTAGTGGTAGTTATACTGTCGTAGTAGTAGTAATCTATAATAATAATAATAATAATAATAATAATAATAATAATAGTAATAATAATAGCCTAGTATTAGCTTGAACTAAATACGGTACCCAACTGGTGTGCGCGAGAGGGTTGTGTCCCTAATGTTGTGATGACTCAGCACATCTCTAAAAAAAAAAAATCCACTCCCACATATTCGCTTACAAGTGTTGCAGCTTCTATATAATTTCTCTCTTTCTAAATAACACTGTCTTTAGGCAATAATAAAAATAATTCACAGTCCCTAATCTCCCCTGCATCATAACGCCTTTCTGTCATTATTAGTAGTTAGCTAAATTATCAACTAATCTTCTTACCACCTCATTTCCGTTGACTTTATTTATTACGCCCTTCTTGCTGCCTCCAGACGATTTTTGTAAACGTAAGAAAGATCTCTGGTAGTGAAGACTTTTTTTTTTAAAGACATTTCCCTAGTAGTGAAGGGGTTACAGAAAGCCACGTCATCTTTATTTATCTTCCATCTTTTCCCACTTCTCTATGAGGTCCGTCCTGCGCCTCCTCCCCAGTAATGGTCAAGCGCTTAATCAGAAATGTGAAAACCATTAAAAACCATTAATCACACTCCATGTCAATTGAAACAAGGCCATCTCTAACAGCTGCTTCTTATAGTCTCTCCTGAGCGGAATTATATAAGTCTGAAGGTTGCAGGAATAGGAAAAAAAAAAAAAAAACTCATCGGATTGAACGTGTTAAACCCTTTCAACCCGATGACGTGCTTTTCTCTATTTTATTCAAGCTGCCTTCAGACGACACCGTATTATTAAGCATTTGGGAAGGCTTTCAAAAAGGCGGAGCTTAATGGAGATCGTTCCTAACCCCTTCACTGCCAGAGGTCCCCTAAAAAAAATCGTTTGGCGGCAGCAGTAAAGTAATAAAAGAAGTCATCGTCCTGAGGAGGTGAATAGAAAACTAAAATGTTCCTTGTGGACAACGCCAACGCGGGTGAGAGATCGCCACGCCATCGCCAGAACCACCACCGCCACTACCACAACCACCACCTCAAGCCCTCAATTTCTGGTGGTCATTTGTGTAGCCTATTTGTGAAACCCATGAGGTGCTGAAGAGGAAGCCTTTACGTGGTTAACACCGACATAACCAGGCGGCTCTGATTCCCGGTTATACAAACGTCCCTCAATTTCCTCCTTATCCCACAAAGGGGGATGGTGGACTGTATTAATAAAATGTCCCTCAATTCCCTTCCTATCCCCCCAAAAGAAAGCTGGAGAACTGCATGAGTAACACGTCCCTCAACTCCCTCTCTATCCCCCCAAAAAACAGGGATGGTGGACTGCAAGACGATAATTTCAAACTGAAGTCCACTTTGTTCGCGTCCTCTTGGTTTTAACTCTCGGATTTTGGGGTATGTCTAGTAATACCCAGAACAGCGATAGACAGCTTCATTCACCTGAGTTTTGAGAGTTAAACTGCCTCAAATCTCGGGGACGACTTATTTGCTGTACAGTTATCAGCTATATATTTCATCACAGTTAACGGATTAAAAGCGTCCAAAGAAGGCGAAAGGGTTAAGTGTGGTTGGTCGGGGGAGGGGTAACGCTGTGGTGGTGGTGGTGGTGATGATATGGCGTAAAATCTCGCGTTCGAGGTTCGCTACTTAGTATTCACGCGTAATGCCAAGGCCATAGGCTATTCTCGTCGGGTTAGGAGGCTCTAGCACTTCTTCCTTACTAGCATAATTCTGCGAACAACAGGTTAATTCTCTCTCTCTCTCTCTCTCTCTCTCTCTCTCTCTCTCTCTCTCTCTCTCTCTCTCTCTGCAAACTGTAAGCTGTCGTAAAAAAAAATAGCATCAGCAGCGTGTGAGAGAATTTAACAATTATATAAAAGATAAATCGCCAAGGAAGAGGTGCAATGGAGCCCCCTAATTTGACGACAATACCAGCCTAGATCTCTAACCACGCGGCACTTTCATAAATCAACCTATTATAGTTCTATTACTCTATTGCACTGACCCATGAAAATACAGTCGCAATTACACACGATATTATAAAGTAAATCCGACAGCTACTATAAATACTCTACAGTCAGAGACAAAAGTTGGCTTACTGTTCCACTGAGTCTGCATCACACTTAGGCATGTCCATCACTTTCCTCCCTGACGCATCATACAAATCATTTATGGCCAGAGAAACATTCCAAACCCCTCCCACTGGCTATATTAGTCAGCAGAGAAAAGTGAGAAGCAGAGGAGGCGAAGCATTAAGCAACCTCTTGTCCCTGACTGTACTCAAACTCGCTCCTGACAACAGTATGACACAAAAATACCGAAGATTATAAAAAAAAAAAAATTGCACAAAATCTCACGGCACCTCACTATACCATTACACTTCACAACAAAACTAATAATAATAACCATATAATAATAACTATATCCTGGCCCAACAGCTCCAAATTTCCTGTACCAGTATGAAAAGAAATAGATATGTGTTCTAGGATACCCCTTGGAGCTAAACAATGCTAAAAAAGAAAAAATCACCTTACATTTTTATAACTTAACCAATTCACTCCGACGACGCTTGTTTTTTTCATTTCATTCTTGCCATCTCTAGACGATTTCTATCAAGCTCAGGAAAGACGCTTCAAACTGGAGGGGGCTAGATAAAGTCACCATTAACCCCTTCAGTACAAGACGTCTCCTCTATGCTTAATAAAATCGTCTAGAGGTAGCGTGAATTAAAAAAAAAATGTATAAAGTACGTCGCCGGAATGAAGGGGTTAATTGTTGTTTCAGTGTGTGTCTAATTATGCTAGTGTGACATGTTAATTAACCACTTCACCCCGAGGACGCTTTTTTCATAGTTCATTCTTGCCGCCTCCAAACGATTTTCTTAATTCAGTTCAGAGGGATTTTTTTTTTTTTCAACTGGAGGGGTAAGATAGCTACAGCATTCAACAACCTCCGCCCCCCCTCCATCACCCTGGCCCTCTCCTGAGTAAAATCGTCCGGCGGCAGCAAGAGTGGAATCTATAAATGACGTCCTCGAGCCGAAGTGGTTAATAAAGGATAAAATAATGACTGTTGTGTCCTTCCCTTTTAAGAGGTCGAGTCATTTTGCCTGATATGTCCAACTAACTTCGGTAATTGTTAAGCTTAGTTAAACAACCCTATTTATGGATTTTACACAGACCAAACCTAACATGACCTAACTCAACCGTGATAGCCACACCGGGCCTAACCTTGGCATCCTTTGGCCCTATTCTCGGCGTCCTACTCTTGGCATCCTTTGGCTTTATCCTCAGCAACGTTTGATCCTAACAATGGCATCCATAACTCCTAACCTTGGCATCCTTCAGCCCTAACCTTGGCATCCTTCAATTCTAACCTTGGCAAAGAGGGAAAACCAAAATATGTGGCTTTCATGGTATGGTCAGGTTTGGCTTGTTTACTAGCCATGAATGAGGCTGCACAACTATTTAGCGATTACTCTGACTTCATCTGTCTAAATGGTATACTGGATACTGATGACAAGCTATGTATACCCTTAGCATATACCCCATGGTGGGTTTATGTCAGTTAACCCCTTCACGTCGATGACCTTGTATTTATTTTATTCTTGGTACTTCCTGACGATTATATTAAGCTTAGGGGAGACTTTATGAACTGAAGGAGTTAGATACAGCCTATACTAACTCGCTGAAAACAAGAGGTCTTTCTTAAGTTGTTCATAATCCGTCAGTTCATTAACCAGAATAAAAGAAATACTGGGTCGTCGGAGAGAAGAGGTTAAGCTAGTGATGTAAATAGCAAGTAGGCCTGTGCACTCGACCCCCTGTATGTGGTGGGTGGCAAATAGCAGTCTTAGGGCCGTCTTAGTAAAAACTGAGTGTGCCAAGGTGCGGACAGGCCCAAGAATTTGAAGATTATTTTTTATTCAGGTGACAACGATGGTAATTACTTCTGACCTGTCTGTATCTTTGCTGAGTAACATTCTGTAATGTGAGATACAGGCTGACTACGTCTAACAATTACAGATGTTACAGGCTAATTACACCTTACAATTAGCCACACGTGTTATAATGACCGTCAAAGATTAAGGTGGGCTTGCTTACACTTTGGCGCACCCAGTTTCAATGACACGGCCGTAAGTAATTTCATGTTAACAGCTTGATCTTACAACATTTCCATGATCCAGTGTGGCACCTTTGCACAGCCGGGTATGGTATGGTGTGAGTTAAGTGTGTGCCCAGTAGACTTCAGACCCAGGCCATAGCAACACCACCAAGGGGTCTTAGTAGTGGGCAAGTCTGAATGAATTTACTTGTGTACTCAGTTTAGTCGTGACGGTAAGACACTAACGATTTCCATTTTGTTTTCTCTCCCCCCGTCCCCTCCCCTTCATGAACATATATAGAAAAATTTCACATTCTTAGCGGTGGTAAGTCGCAGAAAGTACTTCATATGTTTTTATTGTCAACTAGCTCCTTCTGCATAAAGCTGGACTGCAAAATAATAATTTCTCATCTGTCAAATCTCCTTCTTAGTCGAAACTCAGTCGAACTTCACTGCACAGTTAATGCAGGGCGGGGTGAACCAGTCCCAGCGTTCTGTGATATTTCAATATGTTCAAGTTCACCAGCCCACTACAAACAGTATCAATGACATTTTAAAAGGTTTGATAAATTTACTATCCCACTGGATTATCGGTGAAATTTTAAAAAAAATCAGTCCAAATTTTAAAACATTCAATAGTGCAAAGCATATTATAAAATGTTCAATACAGTGTCAAAAGGTTTAATGAGTTCAATATCCTACTACAATATCAGTAAAATTTTAAGCCATTTCAATAAAGTAGCTGTCTGTGAAATTTGTAGACATTCAATATAGTTCACCAATTCACTACAGTAGAATTTCAAAATATTCAACAAAATTCAACATTCCACCAAAGAAATTGAAAATATGTGTTACCTGCGCTTCCACCACTCACTCCTAAAATTCACTCAGTACCAGATACCTAGCCTGCCGCCCTGCATTTATGTGAACGTTTTTACCTTCAGATGCCAATGTTCAGATGCATCACCAGTTCTAAGCTGTCGTGTTATGACCTCTAATTGTCCTAATCAAGAGAGACTGAGTATCCAACGTGCTATTTCTCTCTCTCTCTCACTTTCTCTCACACTCATTCGGCCGTATCCTCGATGGCATGGGGGACCGCGTTGCATCGTTTCCTTGGCGATTTATTTTGCACATTACTCCTGAATATCCTCTGTATGTTATAAATGATTACTGTATTGATATTTAAAAAGATATAAATAGCATACAAGATTATATAAACCCTTTTCATACGGTGACTTCTTTTTTCATTCTTGCTGCCAACATACGGATTTCTTTGCCTCTGTGGAGACTTCTTGATGTGAAATGATGTGAAATAATTTCATGACAATTGTTTTTAACAATCTCCTGCAACAGGTTTCCGCAGACAAATAAATTCGTCTCAAGGGAACAGGAATGGAAAATTTACTACATCGTCGTAGTTTAGGGATTAAAGAGTAATTGGCAAAATCTACTCAATACGGAGGTGTCATCATTCGCGGTCACCCATGCTCATCGGGAACACAGGTCACTCTACCTCCACACAACTGGTGCTCTCTCGTAGTGTGTTCATTGTGGACTCTATTATCTATCTATATATATAAACGCGTGTGGCACTACTCTTTCTTCACCCGCTCCAGTTTGACGTGCCCGTACTTTTATTAAGCGCATTTACTCTCTCTATCTCTCATTTAGGTTCGACCTGTGTTATGTTCCACGCTGTACTGTTACTAGACGTGCTATCCGTGTTTCTGTCCCGTATCAGTGTACCTCTCGCTCTCTCTCTCTCTCTCTCATCATTTTCCCTTACTCAAATCTCTTTTTTCCCCTCTCTCACACCTCTTTATCCCCCCCTCTCTCACACCTCTTCTTCC
>JAGKTI010034751.1:0-11397 GCA_018397915.1 Birgus latro | reverse complement strand
GCCGAGCATATCTCCATGGCGGGCCCAAGTGGTCGTGGTAAAAGACCCGCTTAACAGGCACAAAAAGAGACTTTGCATAGATTATTCTCAAACTATCAATCAATACACACACCTAGATGCATACCCATTGCCCCGCATAGAAGATATGGTTCATAATCTTTCAAAGTCTAATTTTTTTTCCACTTTTGATTTGAAGAGTGCATACCACCAAATCAAGATCAAGGAGTCTGAGAAAGGGTTTACTGCCTTAGAGGCTGATGGAAAGCTTTATCAATTTTGTAGAATCCCATTTGGAATAACTAATGGAGTAGCTGCTTTCCAGCATGCCATGGACAAATTGGTAGAGGATGGAAACCTTAAAGACACTTTTCCATATCTAGATAACATCACTGTTGCTGGATCATCTCAAGTTGAGCATGATGAAAATGTTAAGAGGTTCTTGGAAGTAGTTCAGGATAGAAAGTTAACACTTAATGAGTCAAAATCAGTTACATCTGTATCAACAATCAATATTCTTGGATATTGTGTAGGGAATAATGTTATCAAACCTGACCCTGACAGGTTACAACCACTCCAAGAATTACCTCCTCCCACAAATGTAAAGTCACTGAGAAGAGCACAGGGGCTCTTTGCCTATTATGCTAAATGGATTCCCAATTTCTCTGATAAAATTCAACCCTTGGTAAGGACAAAGACTTTCCCATTGAGCGAGACAGCATTAGCAGCGTTCAATCTCTTAAAGAAGGGACTAATAGATGCTACACTGAACTCTGTGGATGAGAACCTTCCTTTTGTTGTGGACTGTGATGCTTCCGAAGTTGCTGTCTCTGCAGTCTTAAACCAAGGTGGCCGGCCAGTAGCATTCATGTCTAGAACCCTGCAAGGTAGCGAGCTACACTATCCAGCAGTGGAGAAGGAGGCAACAGCTATTATCGAGGCTGTACGCAAGTGGAGTCATTTCTTGGCTAGACAGCATTTTACTTTGATAACTGACCAGCGCTCAGTGGCATTTATGCTTGACAACAGAAAACGAACCAAGATCAAGAATAACAAAATTCTAGAGTGGAGATTGGAGTTGGCGTCATATAGCTATACTGTACAGTACCGTCCTGGTAAGCAGAATGTAGTCCCTGATACTTTGACTCGAGCATCCTGTTGTTCCATTTCCTCTACATCTAACCTCACAGAAATACATGAGGGCCTTTGTCATCCCGGAGTCACTCGAGTTTTGCACTTTGTACGCTCAAGGAACCTCCCTTTCTCCACAGAGGATGTAAAGAAGACTTGTGCATCCTGTAAAGTTTGTGCGCAGCTTAAACCCCAGTTCTACCGACCAGGAAATGGGACACTTATCAAAGCTACTCAGCCAATGGAATGCCTCAGTATTGATTTCAAGGGACCCTTGCCATCTACAACATGCAACACTTATATGCTCACAGTTGTTGATGAATTCCCTTGATTCCCCTTTGTATTTCCCTGTCCAAATATGCAAACACAAACTGTAATTAAATGCCTTGAGACAATGTTTAGTCTTTGTGGAATGCCTGGTTTTATACACTCAGATCAAGGAACATCATTTATGTCCCAAGAACTAAAGGCCTACCTTTCCCAAAAGGGTGTTGCAACAAGTAGAACAACCCCCTATCACCCAAGTGGTAATGGCCAAGTAGAACGTTACAATGGCATCATCTGGAAAGCCATTTGTCTATCACTTCAAACTCATGGAATGGGAAAAGAACATTGGGAAATTGTACTTCCAGAGGCATTACATTCAATCAGATCTCTCCTATGCACAGCAACCAATGAAACACCTCATGAACGTTTCTTTGGTTTCCAACGACAATCTAGTCATGGAAGTTCACTACCGTCATGGCTTTTGTCTCCAGGGCCAGTACTACTACGACGACACCCTCGATTCAGCAAGCATGAGCAATTAGTAGATCAGGTCAAACTTGCTGATGTGAATCCAATGTATGCCAACGTCAGGTATCCAGATGGTCGTGAATCAGCAGTATCTGTCCGAGACCTGGCCCCGTGTCCTCAGACTCCTACAATGCCTATGCAGCAAAACGTAGATTTGCAAAACGAAATTACCCCTCAAGATACACCTGAAATTAATAGTAATGCAAGATCTCCAGAAGCTTCGAAGCCTCAGGACACGAGGTCATCTTGCAATAACCAACTACCTGTTCCAACTGAATTAAGAAGATCCACACGCATGTTGAGGGCCCCCGACCGTTATGGATGGGATTGAATGGAACCTATGCCAATGTTTATAATTCTAGGAGGGGTGAATGCAGTACTATTGAGCTATTGGCAACACTGTGGAGCTGCGTTTTCCATTCGTCTTTTGTTGTTGTTTTCAAGCGGCCCAGACCCCTCAGCAAGGATGCCCTAGGCAATACTGTCTGTTCTTTAGGTAATTTTATTGGAAATATTGTTTACTTTACATAGTACATTATGTTCCCCTTTTCTTAATTTCATGTACTTTTAGTTTAGGGCATATTTATCACTCAGAATAACTTTCATTGCATTGTTGAGGAGTGTTAAATTAGCCTAGGTTTTGTATGCCTGCATGCACCAATATTATATTAGTTCGTTCCTCTTGCAGGTACCTTAACTTCGTAATATGTTGAATAAAACTTGGGAGTTGCCACCGAGTTTTAAGTTTCACAACAGTCATCACATTACCTGTTTTGTAAAATAAGAAAAGGAGAGATCAAGTACCCTGGGAAACCCCTCCAATGTATTTCTTCCCACAATGAGACAAGGTTTTGAGTTTTGCTCCCCAAACCATATGTAGAGGCCTTCTCTCAGCTACCCCCCCCCCCTCTCAATCTACAACTGTAATGGTATCTTAATCATAGCCATTTGTTTTTATTTGTACAGTATGTTTTGTTTTTTTTAAGTGTCATTAGCAAAATTTTAAATATGACTTTAGGCCTTCCTACCATTCAAGTTTTCACTGCTGACAAAGTCCTCAGGTAGATTCTTCTTAAGTCGTTTCCTCCTTTGTCGGAAGAGATGACCTTCATCAGCATCACTGTTACTTTCTGTACTCTCCACTGTAGATGTCAGCTGGTAGCTGTCACAATCTTCATAACAGTCTGAAAATGGATTTGTTCTTACCACATATCTCAGCCACCAAACTTTTCAATAACTCTGTTAAACTTTGTGATGTTATTTTGCTTAAACATGCCATAACTAAAGAGTTTATACGATAGTCAAGGTAACCTGAACCTTTAATTGGTTTAGACTCATCTTAACTGAGTACATGGTTGAAACAGGTGGTGATGAAACTGACATGGACCCACAGGCAGCAGATGAACTGTAGAATATAGGTTGCATAATCATACATACATATATATATATATATACTTATGCTGTTTTCCGGCAAAAAGTGCAGTATAGTCAAGACAGGGAGACACAAACATCAAGTTCCTCACACACACACACACACACACATACTCATAACTTAGCCTCTAGGAGATAAGGGACTGACCCTCACTGCACCACACCGCACTAGGGTAAACTGCAGCGACATCCGCAGCAAGGCCAGACAGCAGAGCTGGTTTACCCTTGCCCCTTTGTAATAGACCCATCCCCTTCCCAGCACCCGAGGCTGCGTCAATCACTTATACATTCAAAATTTTTCTCCATTCATTTCCAACACGCACAGTCACTCTTCGCTGCTCTACAGACATCCCTCTTGTATCAACAGTAACGCTGTCTTCACACTGTCCACCCAACCCATTTGTGGTTTTCCTCTCAGCCTTACACCTCTCACATCAGATCCAGTTATCCTTTTCACCAATCGCTTTTCATCCATTCTCTCCATATGCCCAATTGTAGGGGAGGCAGTGGCTCGATCAGTAGAGAGGTGGCTTGCAGTCCTAACGGACCCAGGTTCGAATCCTCACTGGGGCAGGGAACAGTTTAAGGATTCGAATTTCGTTAAATCAGGCTTTACTGATCTACCAGAAGACCCGCCGACATGTCGTAAAAATACCCCCGCTAATACCAATACACCAGTCCTGTATGAGACAGCCCTAGCATGTATTCAATATGGACGGTGGGTGTTAGCACCGAAGTGGTGACATGTAGAGGTGTATGGTATGTAGGAGGACTGCTGGGCCTTGATAGCAGGCTGTGAAGCCTATGCCCAGAGTCGGACACATTAAAAAAAAACAAAAAACAAAAAACACTGCAACACTCTCTCTTCAGCTCGATCAGCCATCTCTTGCATTACACCAGTTCTCCTTCGCACTTCATTTCTCACTCGATCCAAATGCGTCACTCCACACATACTCCTTATACACCTTATCTCCATTACGTTCAGCCTTTTCCTCTCTGCTACTCCCATATTCCATGCTTCATGATCATATGTTACAAAACATAAAATCATGATGCTACAAACAGCAGTACAGCACTAGACAGTACTGGACTTGTTCCATACCTTGATTTTTCAGCAACCTCTAAACAAGATAATTACTGTATATAGTCGTCCCTATTAGAAACTGGGCCAGAGGTAATCATAGCATTTATATATACTCTTGTGATTTTATTGCTTTAAAACAATAACTCTTTCAGAATTCAGGTACTGTTAAAACGGTGATAAAAATAATGATAATAAGGTTAGCATCCATAAAAGAATGTGAATGTCATGCAGTAACAGTAAGGCAGAAGTAAAATACCTACCAGAAGCGATCTTCAATTTTTTCAACTGAAACTTCCTCCATGATTTAGGGTCTGGCTCTTGCCAATTACGAAGGGCTTTCACAGCACTAACTCTTTGTGGCCAAAACAAAACTTGGTTCTCTTCTACCACCCAACTGGATGGCACCACACCCTCCTCTTCTTTCTTACCCTCCAGCCACACTGCTCGTTTCCACATCCTAAGAATATAAGATTATCAGGGTGGTACATCCATGCTTAGCATACTTTATTTCATTTATAATAATTGTAGTATTATAAACAGGTATCGTACTAAAGATACCACGGTATTTTAAGAATACAACCCAACACACTTATGTACAGGAATGCCCCACTATAAGTTCTGGTTCCATTCCAACAACATTAAACTTATAACTGTATAACAGTCATTTTTCCCCTTGAGAATACTGAGAAAATGGGGTGGGGGTCAGGAACACGATCAACCAAAACTTCAACCTTTTTTGCCTAATTTCTCTCAAACAAGCACCAGGAAATATGAAGCTTACACACTAGAAATGCCAAAATTTTGGCATAAAATCCCACCTCAATGTTTATTAACCCCAAGTGAACTGCAAGAAACAAATGAAGTTAGTACTTATAAGGGCTTAAAAGCAGAACAGATGATCTTATGAGTATATCATTGTGCAAATTACTCTAACTTTGAACATTTGAGCGGAAAAAAGTTTATCAGTAAAATGTACAGTATAGCAGAGCATTCTTGTACTTTCATTTATTGGCATAAAAATACAATTTATTCACTTTAAGTAGTCTAGAAACAATTAAAAATCTCACCCCAGCAAAACCCTTTTCATAAACCACAGAGGAGCAATCAGGGGTGTTTTGGCAGTCTTTACAGAAGGCATACAAGACACAGGGAAGATGAGTTGGTGGAAAAGATGAGTTTTGAGGCAAAGAACAGAGAAGGGACATAAGAGGGATACAAGCCAAAAACAATTTTGAACTTGTTTATCTTGTTTAATATGTCAATACATCTAACAGGTAATGTCATGTAGGACTGGTACTAAAACCAGGCCATCTTTGTATGGCAATTTCATCACCTTTCTACACAGCTGCTTTGAGTGAATAACCTTGTTTGAAATTACTGTTCTTCTTTATGAACACAATGTTAATGAGTTTGGAACTGCATGGCTCTGTAAAAAAAAATTACAGTATGGCTTTTGACTAAGAACATCAACTTGATAATATTCTTTATGTATCTGTCTCCTAAGGAACACAAAATCTTCATTTTCCAACATGAAACAATTATTTCTGTGGTTTGCAGATATATACAATTTGTGACAAGCTTCACCCTCTTTAGATTCATTACTCCTTTCCTTTTCTGCAAGCCTTTTGAAAACCTGAAAAACTGGATTGTTTGATGACCTCACCAATCGTTTTAATCTGTGAAGTTCATTTTCAAATGGAAAAGCACAGATGTCATTAAGGGAACACTGATAATTCTCCAAATCATCAGCCAAGTGAAGAAGATTATGGACGTTGTATGCAATGAAACTTCGACCATATATATCTCGACACTGTTGCACAAAACATGTAAGTACTTCCCTTTCATATGAAAGATACGATGTACATTATCATTAGAATTCAATAAAACTGATAAGGCCACAGTTAGCAAAAGACTGTGTTTGTATATAATGTCAGAAACAAAATCTTTCAGGACAACAATACTTGTATATAAAATATACTGTCTAAATTCGGTGGCCTTCCAGCCATCAATTACAGCTAGTGATCTCGGTTGTCTAGCAAATTCACTTGGCAGCTTGTCTGACAGGCCTTCTAAAGAGGCAGACATTAAACTTATTTGATGCTGTGAGAGTCTGCATTTCTTAGGACCTCTTATGAGAGAAAGCAACATTCTTCTGGTGACAACAAGGCAAATCATCTGCATATAATCCAATGGAAATCCTTTCACACAAGATATTCCATAATGGATCAAAGGACTTTTCCCTAACTGATGAGAATCTTAGTACTGTTCCTGATTGAATTTCTCATCAGTTCTTTCAATACAGGGCTGTGTTGAGTCAAGTACAAGAACATTTGATTCCCAAGTTCCTTTAACTTCACATCTCTCACATGCGTAATATCCATTGTGTTGGAACTAGACAAACCACACTAACCCGGCCGGCTTTACGACATGAACTGCCAAGGCTCCCGGCTGCATACCACAGGAACTTTCTGATGACGTCATCACTCGTGACTTAGCAGATGTGTGCGTGTGCACACACACTAACACTCTCATCCTCTCTTCTTAACTTGACAGAAGATTCCAAGGACAAAGCTGGATGGTCTATTTGCGTCTGATACACACTATGTATCCAATACACAGACTTTTGTGTGAGTACCATCAACACCCGATACACACTATGTATCCAATACATAGACTTTTGTTTATTTACTATCAAGACCCAGTCTGTGGCCACATACAGATATGTGATGTCTCTTAAAGTATTATAAACTTTCTAGTCTCGGCTGACTGCTGCACGCAGCTGCTCGGTCGAGGCACCTTTCTTGGTGAGAAAATCAGCCAGTTGTTGTGATGTATCCACCCAGGATACCTCATCAATCTACCCCCGCTCCAACATGTCCCGCAACACAGCAATATCAATGCGCAATCCCCTGTCTTCTACGCTCTTACAGGAGTAAAGGGCGTCCACCAGACTCTTGTTGTCGACGAAACACTTTATTTTGATCTTTCCACATCCAGAAACCTCAGCAATATGTTCGAGAGATATACAGCAGTTTCAGCACATTCAAGCAGCGCCAACGCCTCAGCAGATAAGGTAGATTTGACGACCCTCCTGATCTTCCTTGTCTGCCAAAATATAGGACATCTTGCCTCACTAGCATCTCGTAGGAAGATCACAAAACTTCCCTGAGATCCATTGCCTACAAGGTTGGCAAATGAGGCATCCGAAAAGCACTCTATATGACAGTCCTCGATCGGCCCCATTCTTGGAATGTATAGCTTCATGTTGTCAGTCTTCACCCCTGAGATCACCTTACTGAGCCTAAACAAATCCACTACAGTAGCTCGGTTGCTATTCACGCTCAACTCACACACATCAAAGGCAATATCTGGCCGAGTGAAGGTGGCAATCCAATTGAGTTGTCCAATTAATGCTCGGTACTCCTTTTTCTCAGACTCGGACAGCTCCCCTGATTTTACTGCTGCACGATGTTTACTCAGCGTGACTGGTTTCAAGGATGAAGCATACGGGAATTGGTCGAGTGTTATGCTGCCATCGATGTTGGAGATGACATTGAGACCAACGTATTTGAAGGCTTTTGATTCTGAACTGCCGATGAGGAATATTGACTCAACCGATTTATCACTTGCTGTACAAACTCTTGTGTACCAGCCCAAAGGAAGTCATCGACGTAGAAGCATACAATGCCTTCGACTTTGCCACCATTGCTCCAAGAGAACAGCGCTGAATCCAGTGATGATACTTTAGCTCCGAGACTCAACAACTGATCTTTTACGCGCAGATACCAATGCCTAGCAGCATCACAAAGGCCGTAAACAGTTTTCTTTAGTCTCCATAACTTACCATTTGCATATTCAGGCGGAGGATGTAAATGAACAACTCTCTCAATGTCGTTACCTTGCAGGTAGGCAGCTTTCACATCCACAGTGTGACAATCCCACTGGTTGGTGGAGGCCAAAGAAAGTGCCAAACGCACTGCTTCCTTTGAACAAGTAGGCGAGTCTTTTCGGAGATCCACTGTGTCTTCCTCAAATCCTCTGGCGACTAAGCGGGCCTTAACAATAGGCCTTCCAGTTTTCTATTTTTCTGTCACATCACAACCCATCGAACAGTTATGGCACCTTGCCCAACATCATCTACTTCCTCATACACATCATTATTCTGCCAATTTGTAATTTCATTTTCCTTAGCACATAATACGGCCTCAGAGCTGAAAAGAACAAGCATTTTTGTGTCATCATCAACCACTTCCCATTCGCTAAGATCCTTCTCCAAATCTATCCAATCAATGCTGCCATCAGAGTCCCTCTCCAAATTATAGCAGTGTTTGTACTTTCCTGTGGCTTTACCTGCCCGACTTATAATCCTTCCAGACACCAACTCTCCACTTTCTGAATGTATTCCCTTTATACGTTGACCAACAGAAACTTTGGGAAGCTGATTAATTGGAACAGAAACTGTGGGAGGCTCATCGATTGGGACCACACCATCTTCCGACTCGTCGTCTTTTTTTTTTTTTTTTAATGCAAGGAAGAAGGAACCAAGGGCCATGGGCCCGCATACTGTTCCTTCCAAGAAAAAGTAGAAACAATACAAAAGAGAGCCAAAGTCAAGATCCATTCATTTCGAGATGCCTGGACACACTGCGTTTGAAAGATTGGAGATCATAGGAAGCAGGGAATACAGACAGAGGGAGACAGTTCCAGAGTTAACCAGTTGCATAAATGAAGGACTGGGAGTAACGGTTAACTCTTGCATTAGAGAGTTGGACAGAAAAGGGATGAGAGTTTGTTGCTAGACGGGTACTACGTGCCCATCGTAGAGGTGGAGGGATGCAAGCAAACAGTTCAGAGGAACAGTGACCACTGAAGTAGCAATAGTAGAGAGATAAAGAAGCAACAGTGCGGCGAAGAGACAAAGGTTGAAGGGAATCAGTAAGAGGAGGAGAGTTAATGAGACAAAAAGCCTTTGACTCCACCCTATTGAGAAGAACTGCATGTGGCGAGCCTCCCCCACACATGAGAGTTGTACTCCATACATGGGCGAATAAAACCCGTGTACAAGGTCAACATCTGTGCAGGGGTAAAGAAAGCTCGGAGTCGGCTCAGCACACCTAATCTCTTGGAAGCAGATTTCACAAGAGATGTAATATGTTCTTTCCAAATCCCGAGAGAATGAAACCACAAACATGTTCAAGGATGATGCAGGACTGAGCTGGACATTATTAAACATTAGTGGGTAATCCTGAGGAAGATTTTGTCAGGTTGATAAGTGTAAGAACTAAGTTTTTGATGCATTAAAAATAACAAGATTATTTTTACCCCAATCAGAGATATGAGCCAAGTCAGACATTAGGTGTGCCATAGCCTCATCCCTTTTTTGCTGAAGTAACTGCTGAGATGGACGTTGCGGAAATCGAATGGAAAGGTGAAGGGTGGAATCATCAGCATATGAGTGGATAGGGCTAGATGTACAGCTTAGAAGGTCATTGATGAATAAAAGAGAGAGTTGGTGATAGGACAGAGCCCTGAGGAACACCACTGTCGATAGAACTAGGAGAAGAACGATGGCCGTCTACAACAGCAGCTATAGAACGACCAGAAAGGAAGCTAGAGATGAAGACACAGATAGAAGGATAGAAACCGTAGGATGGCAGTTTGGAAATTAAAGATTTATGCCAGACTCGATCAAAATCCTTTGAGATGTCAAGTGCAATGACAAAGCTTTCGCCAAAGTTCCGAAAGGAGGATGACCAAGAGTCTGAAAGGTAGGTGAGAAGATCGCCAGTGGAGCGTCCCTGACGGAACCCATACTGACGATCAGAAAGAAGGCTGTGACAGGAAAGATGCTTTAAAATTTTTCTGTTAAGAACTGATTCGAAAACTTTTGATACACAGGATGTTAAAGCAATTGGACGATAGTTAAAGGGTTGGGAATGGTCACCCTTCTTTGGGACTGGCTGAATGAGAGCGAACTTCCAGCAAGAAGGAAAGGTACAAGTTGAGAGACAAAGGCGAAAGAGTTTACCTAGGCAGGGTGTAAGCACAGAAGCACAGTTTTTGAGGACAACAGGAGGGACTCCATCAGGACCATATGCCTTGTTAATACTGAGGCCAGTGATGGCAGAAAATACATCAGGTGAAGAAATTTTAATGCCAGTCATGAGGAAATCTGAGGGGGGAAGTGATGGAGGAACAGCACCGGAATCGTCTAAGGTAGAACTGGAGGAGAAAGTCTGAGCAAAGAGATCTGCTTTATCAGTAGAAGAAATAGCTACAGAGCCATCAGCGTAGAAAAGAGGAGGGAAGGATGATGAGGTAAAGTTGTTAGAAAGGTTTTTGGCAAGGTGCCAAAAGGAGCGAGAAGAATTCGAGTTGGAGAGTTGGGAACACTTAGCACGGATGAAATTGTTTTTAGCAGAGCGAAGAACAGACTTAGCACGATTCCGGGCAGAAATATAAAGATGTGACTCAGGGGTGGGTTGGCTCCGGTACCTCTTATAGGCCCTCTCTCTGTTGCGGACAGCATTAGAACAAGCGTGATTAAACCAAGGCTTTCTTACATTAGTCAGAGGATATGAAAAAGGAATGTATGCTTCCAAGCCCGAGAGAATAACCTCCGTAATGCGCAGGGCACACTGAGACGGCTCCCGGCCATGGAAGCAATAATCATTCTAAGGAAAATCAACGAAGTACTGCCTGAGGGCCTCCCAATCTGCAGCTCCAAAGTGCCACAGGCGGCGTTTCTTTGGAGGGTCCACAGGCTGTACTGGAGCAATAGGACAGGTCAAGGTAATAAGATTATGATCGGAGGAGCCCAACGGAGAGAAAAGATGAACAGTGTAAGCAGAAGGATTAGTTGTTAAGAAAAGGTCAAGTATGTTGGAACTCTCTCCAAGGCGGTCAGGGATACGGGTAGGGTGCTGTACAAGCTGCTCTAGGTCATTAAGGATAGAAAA
>JAGKTI010034750.1:0-11397 GCA_018397915.1 Birgus latro | reverse complement strand
CTCAAGCACTTCCACCCTTTCTCGGTTACTAGCGTTCAAGGCTCACACTTCGTACCCATACAGCACTGTCGGCATCACTATGACTTTAGTGTAACCCCCTTCACCTAAAGTTTAGGTCCTAAAAAGACACTGATCTTTCCTTCTGCACTTTTCTCAACGCCCTTAATACTTTTTTTTTCTTAGTCCACAGTAAATAAAAGAAAGTGCCGGTCAAAGTTCCGTTGTTAAGCGACTTAGGAGGCTGATCTGCCTGATTCCCACTATTTAAAGTATCGACTCTACGGAAATAGTTGCAACATTTCGGAATACATCATCATATTATAAGAAGGGTTAACCGTGTTCTATCATGTGAACTTGATACGGTGCATACCATACATCGCACAAAATTGACGATAATCTAGTCCTCTCATTCTGGGGACAATTCTAGTATTTATTTTAGCTGACGTCAAACAATGTTAATCAATTCCAAGTGAGTTGCGCGAGCCTGAAAGTGTTGATACTGTCATTAATAAGAGCCTCATGATATGGCAATACCACGCACAGCGAAAGGACACACATACACACACACCATTCAAGGTCCCAGAATCTTGACGCCCCCTCACATGACTAACCATCAGCACCTATTTTGTGGGTATATTGTAGATGCATTTCACATATATCCGCCGAATGGTTAATTTTGTTGCATGCTCTTCCGTATAGAATTCATCCAACTAATTCGACCCTCTGTCAATTCTCTGGTCTCATGAACTTCCATACTTCGCCTCTTATTCATTTACCATATTCATCAACTCTCTCCATGGAACACCAAGCTTCCTTTCATGTGCACACTTTCTCATGTATACCTTTTTCACCACCCTGTCCACACCCACTTGGTTCATATGATCGTACATTCAAGGCATAATCATTTCTACCCTACTATCAACAGTCTACCATACTCCTTTCACGAATGACATTATTTCGTGTCCTGTCCACTCTATGCAATCCACACACACATTCCTCAATAACTCTGTTTCCACTGCTCCTGCTCTTCAATTTTCGCTTCCATGTCATGCCAAGGTCTGACACGCACACGCCAATGTGGGCTCTTGCCGTACCTTCATGCAATGCCACATAAAGTGCATATGTATCATTATTACACATCTGACAGTAACCACCATATATGTCTGTCTGTTGGGAGGCTCAGATCGTACAACAGTTCGCTCACTGTTTCACCTACTGAGCTTTTCCCTATTGTCTACTATCTAATATACGTAGGCTGGGACACGCTTGGCATATTTTTCTGCCCCCAGATGATTCTCTCTGATATGATGCGTGAGGGAGGAAAGCGACGGACATGCATCAAGTACCTGGTAGACGCAGTGGACCATTATACAAAATCTTATCCATGACTCTTCTTTCATGACAGTCCTTCTTCACTGGCTGAGCTCCAGACACGCATTATAATGACGTAAAACACCTTATCCATCATCATAATTCTGTAATCGAGAGCAGCGACAAAATAGTGTGTACTTAGTCGTTCTTTGAAAGTAGTTTCATGTGAGAATTAATCTCATTACAGTGACTGTAAGAGGATTATAAACCTCACCAGAATTATGCTGCACTCCTTAATTGGGCACGTCTAAGACTTCACATTTACACTGCCAAGCCTCTTACTCGTAATGGGGTGCCGGGATTCCACCAAGTAAAGAATGGCGCTAAAAGGAGGACACGCCGGAACAGAACGCTTTAAACACCTTCAGTGCTTTCAAGATGACCTTATGTTTTATTTTTGCTATTGCTAGAAATTTTGTTTTTTCAGCCAAGGTAAAACCTTTGTTAGTGAGGTAGTTAACTCCTTCAGCAGAGATACGATTTTCTTATGTTATTCTTGCTACCATCAAGAGGTGATGGAGATGGTGTCAAGCGGCAGGAGAAATAAGCTGTTGTAGTAAATGATGGAACTTTGATCTCAGACTGTTGCACCGTACAGCCTGATGAACTAAATTTCGTAAAAAACGGACCCTACTGAACTTCGACAAAACCCACCGACATGTCTTAAAGACACAAGGATAATACCACTAAATGTTCTGAATGATACAACCCAGGCATATAATCAATATGAACGGTGGGTCTTAGTGTCGAAATGATGACACGTGAAGGTGTGTGGTAAACAAGAGGACTCCTGTGACTTAACTGGCTGTCAGGTCTATACACAGGGTCTGACGCGGGAATATTCGATTAGTCAAACGTTACGTTGTGTATTAGTACTGATATTATTTTCCTCTCTACCGTATCGTATGCTCTAGAAAGTTTTGTATCACTTCTTCTTTAGCAAAATATTTTGGACCCTGCACCTCAGTATTCTCACTTGCATTATTTTCGCGCTGATGATAGTGACGCAGTTTGTGTAAATAATATCTAAAGAGATTATCGACATGCCACATGCACACGCAGACAAGTAACACCTTCCGGCTCTTGTAACTTACTCTTCGCAAAATAAAATCTTAAGACGTTAGCTGGGGTAAAATATTAGAAAAGTGGCAATACTGACGGAGTTAATAGGGCAGTTTTTACTTTGAGGCTCCTGTGGGTCACTGTTACCCAAAGAAAAGCATCTGGCTTTAAAAGGAGGGGAAAACGTACGCACTACGCACATACGGTACTCAAGCACATATGCACAAAGAGGCACTGGGAGCGCGCGCGCGCGCGCGTGTGTGTGTGTGTGTGTGTGTGTGTGTGTGTGTGTGTGCAAATTATGCATTTAACTAGACATTCAAGAAACTGCAATTCACACTAATATCTGGAATAGAGGCTCCAATAATGAGAAAAACAATATACCCCATCTATATGATGAAATATTCTTGTTATTTGAGCAAACAGCCGGAGAATTATGTTACTGATACATGCTATCGGGGTTATTTAACAAGTACAGTAGGGGACAAAAATTTCTACAAAGATTTCATTTATTTTGCGTTGCACTTTTCTTTGCTAGGTACTATTACTCAAATGAGAAAGGTCTGGTGTTGTTTCTTTCCTCACAGATGTTCTTTGATATGGTGCCTTCATGGGGCAAAGTGCCGGATATGTCCTAAATGTGAAGTCGACGCAGTGGAGTATTAGGCGAATTTTTTGTCCCAGACTGTACAGTAGCACTCTGGAGTTACACATATTCATAAAGTAATTTCCTGGAATGTACACAGGCAAATATGTACCTGTACCAAATGAGTGTTCTTAGAAAAATGTGATTTGAATAATCTATGATGTAATGACCGTTCTGAAGCTTACTAATATGCAGTAGTTCACTGTATCGATGTGTGTTAATTACGTTCTTAATATTTACTGAGGCTTACTCATATATTCAATGTTGTTTTCATTCTTTAAAGAGTTCTTTACTAAATGAAAAGCCATTTGGTTTCTCGATGAGAGGAAAACGCTTTACATCGCTGAGAGGTAGCCACATTGCCCAGTGGACATGTGGTGGTCTATTACAATAGATTATGGGGCGTCAACCAGATATGGCCTGAGGAGAGGTTTATATCCGAGGGTGGATAGGTTTATTACTAACATGACGCCACTCAAGGAAGGTGACCGGTCACTCTCATGCTAAATGTCAGGAGTATGTATCCCAAACTAAACCGGGATTGGCATACTAAAAAAAAGGTGATCTCTAGATAAATACACATAGACAGGCAGATAGATAGAGAGAGAGACACATTCTATTTTGCTCTTCTCATTCTCACAGAGTAATTCTTGTTTCCGGATCTATGGTGGCCTCTAACCACTGCCGAGAGTGGATTTATCTCACGTCTCTTCCTGACTACCACACTTTTCCCCCCCCCCCCCCCCGCCCCGCCACCCCCCCCCCCCACCACCACCACCACCTTCCTCCTTCACCCTGGCGTGTGACCTCGGGAACCTGAACCAATAAACCTGACGGGGCCAAGTGCTCCCTGGCCGGAGGTGTGGAGGTATTGAGATCAATACCCGGGCCGGCCAAGTGTCCTATTCTGAGGCCCCTATTCTCGCTGGTTATAGAGGCTCCGTAGCACCCTTTTCTGATCAATGTATTACTAAATATGACGCTTTAATTTCTCTACCGTTGTTTAGGAAAATTATGCCGAACTTAAATATACTCGTATATATAAACAGCATTAAACAGAATATCAAGGTATACTATAGAAAATATATCGGTAAAGAAAAGGGTTGGACAGTCTCCTTAACTGACGAGAGTAAGAGCCAAATTGGCTGTGGAAATTTCAGACACCACTGACGTAGCGATCTGTTCTGAACATCACCCTTCATTATCCTTCTGAATGTCGCTGAAAAAAAAAAAGTCGATATTAACACGACATAAAAATCATAGAAGAGAATGTTACGGTGAAATATGCTAAATAAATTGCTAAAAAATGTGCTGCAACATCTCCTATGCCACTTAGTCCTAAAGTTTAGACCTAAATGACGTCGAGTCCCTTGTTCTTGCTGACCTAACGGAATGCGGAATACGTCTTCCTTAGTGACTGATTTTGCATATGACGCTTCAGTATCCTCTTGGTTGCAGTTCGTATCTGTTTAATATCGACGTATCCTGCATCAGTCAAATATAATCGAAGTAAATTTCGTAGAAGATGGGGATGAAAAAAAGTTACGAAGTGATCCAGAATATAACCCACAAAGCCGCACTGTTAGGCGGCACAGGAAACATCGCAGCACTACTTCCACGGACATTAGTCTTGCAAATCACTGTCTTTATTTTGTCTGCTTTGCTGAGGCAAACCGTGTCAGTACCAGCAATAAATAAATTACGTAAAAGAAATAGGCGTAATACGCATAATAAAAACTGTACTCTATAAAAAGCGCTACGAGTTCTTTTTCCTATAGCACATACTTTTGTATGTGACAAGAATCACGACCCCAATAATGCCCCTCCTGCCTATCCACCCCATACCTGTGCCATTTTCCTCAGGACAGTGACGTGTTTTGCTCCGGCGCATTCGATTTTTGGAATATGTAGCATGTATAGAGAAACACCAAGTGTAGAACTAGAACCAGTTTATTCAACGTTTTGCAAATACTGGTTTCTTCAGTAATAACACACACACACACACACACACACACACACACACGCTCACACAGGCATACTAAATAGGCTATACAAGGAGGTGACAAAGAAAACAGTTCTGACAAATGACAAGCAACCTAAGCAAGAATTCTGGCTTTCCGGTAGTCAGTGTGTATGATAGAGTTTTGGTTAGATTAAAGAACCCGTTATTTTAGTTCTCATTGCTACAGACAGATAAATGATCTAAATCAAAACATCTTCATTTAACTGTATCATTTACATGCCTCAGAAATTTTGCATCATTTCATTCCATTCCAGTACCCATGTTTAATCTGTATTTTACTATATACATGTGTTCATAACAGTTACGTATTATCACAGACTTATTTTCTTGTATTTTATCAACAATAATCACTCCAGTCTCGTTAAATGCTTGGGAGCTAGAAAATATACAAACAAAGGCACTAAAAGTTAAGCTTACAGCCACTGGAGACCTCTAAAAGTTCCTCATCTGGGTAAATCCTATGACTGGGCGAGGTGGAGCCATAACGACGAGAGGGCCTGCCTGTCTAACAGAATGGTTCGGAGACTTGAATTTCCCTCACGTTCTCTTGATAATGTCAGCACTGAGGCGTCAGGAGCCACTGGAGAGAAAGTGATGGGAAAAGGCGACGATGGGCTGGGGAAGACGGAAGTAGGAGGAAGAGATAGTGATGGAAAACGAAGGGGAAGGATGTGCACTGAATGAGTTGGGGAAGACAAGAAAGGACCCAAAAGAGAAGGTGAAGGGGGAGGGCGACGATGGACTGAGGAAAACGGGGAACAGGACGCTGAGGAAAGGGGAAATATGATGAGGAATATGACGATAGGCTGAAGATGACGGGGAAGAAGACGATGCTGAAAGTCAAAGATATGACAAAGGAAGATAACGACGAGTAGGGGAATAAGAGGAGGAGAGAAAAACTAAGTGTGATCTATGCAGACGATAAGAGGATGCAATTATGAGGGATTATGAAGTGCTGTGGTGAGGAAAGGTGCAGGAGGAGGGGGGTAGGAGGAGTAGGAGTGTAGGAGCAGAAGGGATGGAGGAGGAAGAGGAGGAGGAGGTCGAGGAAGAGGAGGGTAGGAGCAGAAAAAGTGGAAGGGAAGGAGCAGGAGGGTAGGAGTATGATGAGGACGTGGGTAGGAGCAGGAAGGAAGGAAGGAAGGAAGGAAGGAAGGAAGGAAGAAGGAGGAGGAGGAGGAGTGAAGGGGGACAGGAGCAGGAGGAGGAGGAGGAGGGAAGGGGGATAGGAGCAGGTGGAGGAGGGAAAGGGGATAGGAGCAGGAGGAGGGAAGTGGGATAGGAGCAGGAGGAGGGAGGGAAGGGGGATAGGAGCGGAGGCAGGAGGAGGAGGGAAGGGGGATAGGAACAGGAGGCGAAGGGAAGCGAGAGAGAAGTAGGAGGAGGACGAGGGAAGGGGGATAGAAGCAGGAAGAAGAGGGGAATACCAGCAGTAGGAAAAGCAGGAGAGAAAGAGTGGGAAGAGGAGGGAAGGAGCAGAAAGTCAGAAGGCTCGGAATAGAGAAGGGAAAGAGCAGGTGGAGGAGGGCAGGAGCTAGAGGAGGAAGGAAGGTACAGGGGAAGGAGGGAAGGACAGGAAGGAGAAGGAGGGTACAGGAAGAGGGCATGGTATACAAGGAGAAGAAAAGGAAAATGAGAAACACATAAAAAGCAGAAGATGGAGGGGATAGCCTGGACGAGGAAGAGAGTTTGAGAAGAGAGACGAGGAAGGGAAAAGAGATTGTGACTCTGTTGTAGCAAAATCTTTAGTTTTATTCTTGCCATTTCCAGACGATTATATTAAACTTATGAGAAGAGAGCTTGTGCGAGTAGATATTACCTTTCATTACCCCTTCAATACAAGAGTTTTTACTTAAGTTGAATAAAATCGTATATACAGTAGATACTAACAATAAATTAAATGATGTGTCCTCGGATGAAAAGTAATAATAGTGGTAACTGTAGAGGGATGATAAAACATGAACATCTGGACAGTATACACGAAATTTTTCTGTTAACGTTGACAGAAAATGGTAAAAGCATGCTTAACCGTTAAATGACAAACAGCGCTTTGTTATGTACGGATAAACAAAGATAAGCTAGAATGAGTTCAACATATAATATAGCCATGTGGCTACATAACTACAGAAAAACTGCTGATATTATTATTAATTTACAATTGCAGTGTAATCAAAACCATTATAAAAGTGAAATCTATGCATCTGGGAAGTAGGTACTTATTAAGCAGGGACAGTATGTGTGGAGACACCACAAACGAGCTGTGAGAGGTAAATAAAACTATGATAAAAGAAATAAGAAAACAATGTGGTGCCAAGACACAGCAAACCCGTCGCCGGCAGTCATTGTAGTGCTACCTTACAAATACAACAGGATATCTAGTAAAAGATGTCACATATCAAATTTGGAGTAAATCGGATGAAAACTGACGATTCTCTGCCCATCTGAAACGTGCGGCCCTTGAACCAACTGTTGGGTGAGGCTATTGCACTTAGAGTACTCTTTGTTGTTGTTATTGTTGTTGTTGTTGTTGCCTCAGAATCATCTGGACGCAAAACCAGTGGTTTGCAGGTTGCAATTGCCCACCTCCACCTGTCAGGGGATTGGGAGGGATTTTATATTGCTAGGCAGTGAAGTCCCCTGATTTCATCGATGCCAGCTATTGAAAGTGTCCCTCTCCAGCCTCTTGTGAAAAGTACAATAGTAGGTTGTGCTCTGTAAGGATTTATCTCCCCAAACCTAAACGAAACCATCTGCAAGTAGCAAGAATAAACCAATACACGTTGGTAGAACTGTAGTGATCTCTTTCAACCAACACACAGACGATTTTATTTAGCTGGATCAGTCAGTGGAGACTAGGAATGGTAATGCTGTCACAAATAAACTTCTCAAGGCTGGAACAACTCTAGTGTTGTATTTCAGCTAACACAAGACGATTTTTCAATATGTTGAGGGTGAATCAAAGGAGCCTGAGAGTTAGTAGTGGCAAGAAGAAAAGTCGACGATAAACTTGTGGAAGGTAAAATAGAGGTGCTGTGTAAGACAAACTGAAAGAGAGATAAAACTTGGGGAGAAATCTAAAAAGGTGAAAGGAATGCGAGAAGATAAAGGGGAGAAAGGTATTGGACAGGCCATAAACTTGTGAGGGGGAGATAATGGCGGATAATATAGGAAAGAAGGTACGTGTGGGCGCCGACAGGAAAGAGTTAAAAAGAGAAGAGGAAATAGAAAAAGAAAAGGCAGCGACCAAAATGTGTTAATAGTCCAATAATATGGCATCAACTACTTGTAAGAACGTTTTGTCACAGTAACGCCGCATAAGTACTGCACAGAACGCAACAATTGGAGGCGGTGATGCTATGTGGTTGGACTGCTGTTCGACAGGACGGGAGATCCCCGACTGTGATCTTCATGGTACAAGAAAGACCTACCACTTCCCGACGGAGATGTATTTAAAATTTTATTCTTACTACTTCGAGACGCTTTTACTCAGCTTAGAAGAGACGATTCTAATTAACTTCAGAGAGTCACTTGGTAGGGAAGGTGTCAACGAACATTATATTAAACCTCGATACTTCGAGAATTTTTTTGCGATTTAATTCACCTGATGATGGCGTAAAAAATAACTGGATGCCCTTGCAGTGAAGCAGATTACAACTTTAAGGAGATGAGGTGTCACTGTTATTATTACTATTATTATTATTATTATTATTATTATTATTATTATTACTAGTATTATTATATTGGGAGCTTTGTTGAGCTTAACGAGTATATTTTCGATCTAGAGGAATAACATATAGGCGCCATTATCTCCACTGTATGATATCTCTCGTAGACTGAAAACATTTGTCCAGTAGTAAGGAAACCAATTTACATCACCATACCGAATTTTTAAAGGTTAAGTAAAATAGATAACTGTAGTTGGTTTTATTCGTGTATGTGTCACTGACCTGACGCCGCAGTAAATTCTCTATATCTAAACCATTCAATCAAAAATTCACACAGACAGAGTGGCCGTGTGGACCGCACGAAGAGTGAGAGGCTATATAGCAGAGTATATGCCAGTGAAGTGGAAGGACAGAAGGGAAGAGGGAGATCGAGGAAGAGGTGGGGGAGACAAAAGGGAAGAGGAAGACCAAGGATGAGGTGGAAGGGCACAGAGGGAGAGAATAGCCGTTGATGAAATGAAAGGACGGTGGGGGAGGGGGAGACCGAGGATGAGGTAGGACAGAGGAGGAGAGACACCAATGATGAAGTGGAAAGGTGGGCAGCGGAGTAAAGGAAGACCAAGGAAGAAGTGGAAGGATGGAACGGATAGACATTTGAATACGAGTAGTGTTGGATGGGCAGAGACAAGGCTGGTGGCGAAAGACAAGGCGACGTACAGAGTGTTTATGGCCACCCCCTCTGGGACTGAGGCATCTAGCTATATACAGACAGACAGACAGACAGACAGATAGGTAGATAGACAGATACGGTACATAGATAGATAGACAGGTAGGTAGACAGACAGACACAGAACATAGGTAGGTTGACAGATATACACAGATACAAAGACTGATCGCTTCACTGATTGATACGTGTACAAGAATGGATGTGATGTTACTCCTACAGTACAAACATAGATATATTTTACACTTCTTCTGTACCCATTTCTGTCGCACCCCTTCGTTAGTGATTAATTTTGCACTTTTCATCAGCCTTTTATTTTCCATCCTTTATCTGCAGATAATTTTGCACCCCTTTTCTGGCAACTAATTATTCACGTTACATCATAATCTTTCTTGTAATTTTTTTAATTTTTAAACAGAAAAATACTGTAACTACCATGCAAGAGAATTAGTGATTTGCCATATCCAAAAATAAACCAATAAAAAAGAGATGACTGAGAGTCTCCTTAACAATGTAGATTACAAACCTAGGATCAAGGAGCATCCAGGGACGTTTAATGACGCTTTGAAGGTAATCCTACGCTTATAGAGGCCTAGTGGGTAAAAGGAAAAAGCAAAGAGGAACACTGCAACAAGGAGGCGGAAAAGGATGTGTAGATATAGCGAGAGAATGCTATAGGGAACAAAGAAAAACATCCAAGGAGTAGGTAGAGAGGGAAATGCCAATGAAGCAAGGGAATGCCACAAGGGACAGAGAGGAACGGCAAAGGAGAAAGTTGAAAGTGGTGTAATGATGAATCAAGACAACGGACAAGGATGGCAGCTGCCGCGAGGAAGCAAAAGGGGATGTGCAGATGAAGTAAATATTCAGGGGACAAAGAGGTACAGCTGTAGAAGACGTGGAAAGGGATATGCAAATTAAAGAAGAGAATGTTCAATCATCTGTCCATCCAACCATCGTCCAATCCTTCACTGCTGCACCATGAACGTAGACTCCCCGTCTTGATTGCTTAGACTCGACAGATGAGGCGAATGTGACTACAAACCCGTCCCTGAGTTCCTGAGTGACATTATATGAGAACAAAGCAAGGATGTGAATCCTTGAAAACCATATAATGTTGAAGCACTTTAAACCACCAGGACACGAGTTGTATATTGGTTATCTTGTTACCATCCTCGTAGCATTGTTTTTCGGACGCGTATGGGCTACAAAGAACCGATAGTTTATCAAAAGTCTAAAAGTCACTTACAGATTGCTCGAGATTAGGCGAATTGACGGTGGATGTCCCCAGCTACCAGTAAAGGTAGATCATGCATCCGTCCACTCATAATTTAAGCTCCCGAAATTGCTGGCTCTACTTCACAAGCCAAATAGTCGACACAGATATGCACTTCATAATTAACAAGGGATATTGGAATTAAGACTCGAATTCAGAGATGTGAGGGGGGAAAAGAGTGTAACAGGGATGCTATGATTTAATCAGGAATAGAATCGGAAGGTTCGAGGGGAAAAGGGCAAATTTGGGATCCTGCGTAATGTAATCTTGAAGCGAATTACCGCTCCTGACCGCAACATTATTGTAATCTGTCGCAGAACGCCGAAGTTTGCAATAGGGTGCTACTTTCAAACTTACAACTTCTTTACACCAACGGCTCTCTGTGCTCCGAAATTCGTTGTCTGTGACCTGAATTCCGCAGAACTGATCTAAAGTTAACAAAGTTCTCGCCTGGCAAAGAGCTGCGCCACAGACAGCATAAATGACACGGCGTATTACCCAGCTTTAGAGGGCTTTAAGCCTGAGAGATTCTCTGACTTGGTGGTGGGCGGGAGATGACGACGTACAAATTACTCGTGTGGCCAAAACACACGACGTTTATGGAACATGATGATTATCAAGGTCACGGAT
>JAGKTI010034749.1:0-11397 GCA_018397915.1 Birgus latro | reverse complement strand
GTGTGGTTTGCCTAGTTTCCTACACTGGTAGCAGAGCGTAGTTCGAAAAATGGCGTCGTGTTCGACGAAGTGGCCTCGAAAACTTGAAAATGATTCTACTTATGAGAGCTGGAAAAAAGACATTGGCATTTGGTGCGAACTGACGGACCTAGTAAAAGAAAAATGAGGCTTTGCTATTCACCTGTCATTGTTTGGAAGAGCGAGGTTGGCGTCTTCAGAGATTGATGCGGATGTTCTGAAGCCGAAGGATGGTGTTCAGACCCTGCTGAAAAAATTAGACGGTTTATTTCTCGTGGACAAAGGACGTCGACAGTTTGCATCTTTTTATGAGTTGTACAACTTCAGAAGAGCCGGTGATATGAACATTCGTGAGTTCGTGACAGAATTTGAGCATGTTTACTTCAAATTTACCAAGCAGGACATGGAACTGCCAAATTCTGTGATGGCTTTTATGCTCTTAGCTGCATGCAAACTTTCAGACAGTGAGTGACAACTAGTGATGTCCGCGATAACTGAGGTGACATACGAAAATATGAAATCTGCCCTGAATCGTATTTTTGCTGGTGAAATTGGCAGGCAGAATGGGGCATCGGTGTCCGCCCGGTAGGTGAAAGGCGAACCAGTATTTTGGAGTGACGAAGTTGAGGATGAGGAAACGTTTTATGCTAGAGGTACTCGACGAGGACAGAGAATGTTGCGTTGTGGTGCAATACGTGATCGACGTCATGGTAGTGGCCGATGTTCAACCGTATCTGCTAGAATTCCCCAACGCTCATCCACCGGCAGGAGGCAGAACCCACTTGGGTCTGACGGAAAGGTATTGAGGTGTTTCGTATGTGATTCTAGATTTCATTGGGCACGTGACTGTCCGGATGCATACGAAAACGACGTCAGTCGAGAAGTGAATTCTGAAACAGTGCATCTGTCGTTATTTATGGGCTATGCGGATGATGCCGCTAGTAGAGGTAAGTCACAGACTCTAGTAGAAGAATCTAAGGGATGTGCTCTTCTAGACACAGGGTGTTCTACAACTGTATGTGGAGTTGAATGGATCAATTGCTATCTAAGTGAGCTCACTGATTACGAACATGATGCTGTAAGAGAAGAAGCGTCATCCTCAACGTTTTCTTTTGCTGATGGTGTCACAGTTTCTTCCCTCAAACGTGTTACTCTGCCCTGCTACATTGGAAACGTGCGTGCTACCATCATGACTGATGTGGACTGCAATATTCCCTTGCTGTTGAGTAGACGTTCCATGAAAAAAGCAAAAATGTTGATTAACCTTGGAACTGACCAGGTCAGAATTTGTGGAACTATCATTGATTTAAAGTCCTCATCTTCAGGCCATTACTTACTTCCAATTTCCTTATGACTAGATCGTGAATTTTGTGAAACAATCATGTTGGCATCTCGTGGGGGTGATGTAGAAAAAACCGCTTTGAAGCTTCACAGGCAATTTGGACACCCGACATCAGCAAAATTAATTAAACTGATCACAGATGCGGGAATTAAAAGTTCAAAACTGGAACGGGCTATCAAGTCTGTATCTGATGCTTGTACAGTCTGTTGCAGATTTAAGAAAGCCGAGCCCCGACCCGTAGTCAGTTTGCCCATGGCGTCTAAGCTTAACGAAGCCACAGCCATGGATTTAAAAGCTTGGGGAAGGCGTTATTTCTTAGTCCTCGTTGATTTGGCGACCATGTATTGTAATGCGATAGTAATCACGGATAACTGTGCGCCCACCATTATCAGAGGAATATTTCGGAGCTGGATTGTTGTTTTTGGCACACCTAGAAAAATTCTTACAGACAATGGCTGTGAATTCAACAATGAGGAAATTTGAGCATTGGGAGAGGCCTTCAATATCAAGATCATGACAACGTCTGCAGAGAGTCCTTGGAGCAACGGATGTCTGTGAGCGTCAAAATGCAGTCATTGGTGACATTGTTAGGAAGATAATGGCTGATAGCCAGTGTGAATTGGATGTGGCCTTGGCATGGGTAGTATTGACAAAAAATGCTCTCACCAACTACTCAGGCTTTTCTCCTGACCAACTTGTTTTTGGTCAAAACCTTGGTCTGCCTAATGTGTACACAAATGATCCTTCAGCCTTGGAACCTTCATCACCATCGAAAATTGTGAGAGACAACTTGAACGCTCTTCATTTAGCTAGACAAGAGTTTATAAAGACCGAATCAGATGAACGTTTGGCTAGGGCTCTGCGGCACAACGTACGTTTGAGTGACCTAAACGACATCCGAAATGAAGATGAAGTCTTCTACAAAAGAAATGACAGTCATGAGTGGCACGGTCCTGGAATTGTAATAGGCAGAGATGGGAAACAAATTCTGGTGAGACATGGCGGTGTATACGTGCGAGTGCACGTATGTCGTCTAGCGCGTGCGCCAGAGCAAGATACTACAGTTGAATGTGGTGTCAGCAGTGATGAGAAGAACAATGTTGTCCAGGAGAAGCCTAATGACGATCCTCCGCAAGTGTTGAACGACTATCCACCAGATGACAAGTCAGAAGATGGTGTGGTTCCAATTGATGAGCCTCCCACAGTTTCTGTTCCGATTAATCAGCTTCCCAAAGTTTCTGTTGGTCAACATATAAAGGGAATGTATTCAGAAAGTGGAGAGTTGGTGTCTGGAAGGATTATGAGTCGGGCAGGTAAAGCCACTGGAAAGTACAAACACTGCTATAATTTGAAGAGGGACTCTGACGGCAGCATTGATTGGATAGATTTGGAGAAGGATCTTAGCGACTGGGAAGTGGTTGATGATGACGCAGAAATGCTTGTTCACGTTGTGAGGCCGGTGAGTGTAGTTCGCCTAGTTTCCTACAAGAGGCACCCAAATTCTTGCTGCAGCCTCTACAAACCCACAATATCCACTACAATACATGGCAGCACATCCACACACACCAAGGAACATCAAAACAACACCCAGCACACGATATCATACACAAAGACTGTCATCTCTTAACCTCCGCCCACCTCAGACCAGCTTCCAGAAACATATCCATACTCAAGTCACTCGCCGCTCCATTCAGTCACTTAAGAGATCACACAGCTGCATGCACGGCCTCCTCATATCCGTCCTTCTGAATCCTATCTCCCTCGTGAGGACAGGGTCCACCTGGCCAGGCTGAGATGTGGGCATCATCCAGCCCTCTTAACTCGAGGCGTCCCTTCGATGTATGGGTACATTTCAACGTTTTGTCACAGCTAGACCCATTGACGTTCGGGTATGTCGCTCAGTTGCAAGGTTCATAATTTGCACAATTTTCTAGTTTCATGGGTGATTTTTGCTAGGCATATGTGGGAGACCTTCCTCTATCTGCTGTCAAGTGGGGATACTGCCTGGCCTCACCTGACCCCCCCCCTTACTCGACAATTCACCTGTTAGCAGTGACCTGGCCAGTAAAGACACATTGCCCCACAGTCTCTCCAATGACGAAATTCATGGTGAAAGTGATTCCTGAGGTGGAGGACAAAAAAATAAAGAAACTAGAGCAAGAAACAAACAGACGTGGTGCAGTGGTAATGTCATAAATGAAGGTGCCATGTGTGGATGTGTTTGGTGACTGAACAATGCTTCTGTTGCCTGTATAATTGTGTGATAACCAATATAGTCTTGTACTACACATAAATTCATACCAAATAAATAAATAGGTAATTCAAAGTGGCTTGAATTAGTTTAGCCTCCCATAGTTCGTTTTCTTTGAGGCCAGATACCCTGAGAAAAAAATGAAAGGTAAGGCTGACTCATCACCTGTAGCACCATTTATAGGCTCAGGAGGGTGATTTCTCTATGAATTCTCGACGTTTCTCACCAAAAGCGAAGGTTTGAGCAAAAAAAAAAAAAAAAAAATGGCTCGGGACTGGGGGGTATCGGAGCATGACGGGTTAAGTTATCAGAAGAGGCTGGATGACTTCGTTGCTAACGCCTGTCCAGGATGTAACACAGCACCCCATACAATTAAGCACATCATGGAAGACTGCACTGCACACAATCACTTACGCCAACAACACAACATACACTTCCTGAGAGCTCTGTGGGAAAGCCCGGTCTTGGCCGTGGCCTTCCTTAGGGACTTGAGGCTTTTCGGCCAGACTGCCTAGGGAACAGGTACTACTACCATCAAAATTGGTAAAAAAAAAAAATCAAAATCCTTTGTTAGATCAGGGTTTGGCCATCGTTTGTCAGGGTATGGTGGTATAGAGATAGCCTGATTATCCGGGCTATATTGTTTGAAGGACTGCCTGAATAGTCCAAAATCATGATTAATCCGGCTGAAACAAAAAACAAGTTCTGTTTGACTGAATTATTTACCAGTAAATTTACACTTTTCGTAGCAGAAAGACCTTACCAATTCAGTTCATATGCCTGCAGCTTGTTTCTGTATTTTTCTAACTATTTTCAGTTTGGTAAATTACTTTTTCTTGCTGAACAATTTCCTCCATGTTATTATCGTCATGTGATTTTTTCCAGCGCAGTGGAAGAAACTGGGTGTACTCAAATGTGGATTTCGTTTGCCAACTTCCCAACTGGAAGTAAGGTTATGTTAAATTATTAGGTGCAGCTAAGCTTAGTTAGGCCAGGTTTAGTTAAACACTAAGATTAGAACAGTACCTTCCGCCATTATGTTAACGAATCAAACGAGTTATCAGACCAGAACAGCTAAAAACATCGGGGAAATAGATTTAACTGGAAATACTTATTTGCCAACCCAGAAATAATCAGAAAAATATAACAATATCAGGATGAACTGATTTGGTAAGGTGCCATTACTGCATACAGTAAAGCATATGTTTAGCCCCCTCAGTGGCCGTTCGTTTCATTTCGTTTCGTTTTTGAAGGCCCCAACATGCTTGCATGCGTCGGCCTTTGTCACCTAATGGCGGCTCTCCATGCTGCTCGATCTTTGGCAGCCTCCCTGTTCAGTCCCTTAACCCTTAAGTCACACTTAATGACCTCGTCCCATGTCTTTCTCGGTCTACCCCTCCCAACCCCTCCCCCAATATTAACGCTTCTCACCCTCTGTACCCAATTATCATCCCCCAGCCTCTCCACATGTCCAAACCACCTCAGCCTACCTCTCCTCATCACAACACCAATACACTCCAGTCCCATCCTACCTCTCAACTCTTCCATCATAAACCCAGCCCCCCCAGGCCTTGCACGCAGGGACGTGCTGCACATCCACCTAATCATTGTCATTTCTGTACATTTAAACCTGTGAATATCCTCTACCTTTACTGCCTAGGTCTCACTACCATACAGCATCACACTCCTAACACATGCTGCAGAAATTTGTATGCTCATGTGGCAGGGCTCGGGAAAAAAATTTCTGTTCTAAAATCAGTTTCGTTTTCTTACAGATCTGATAAGTCTCGTCTGGTGCACCTGGCGCTCTCTCTCTCTCTCTCTCTCTCTCTCTCTCTCTCTCTCTCTCTCTCTCTCTCTCCTAAAACTATCTTGTGATTTGCTATGATTCATGAAAGTATAGAATTAGGGCACATGTACATTAGCATTTAAACATGTCGGCAATTATTATTATTATTTTTTTGTTATTTTTATTTTATTTTTTTTTAATGCAAGGAAGAAGGAACCAAAGTCCATGGGACCCCACATACTGTTCCTTGCAAGAAAAAACAATATGAAAGAGAGCCAAATTCAAGATCCGTTCATTTCGAGATGCCTGGACACACTACATTTGAAAGACTGGAGATCATAGGAAGTAGGGAATACAGACAGAGGAAGACAGTTCCAGTGTTGACCAGTTGCACAAACGAAGGACTGGGAGTAACGGTTAACCCTTGCGTTAGAGAGTTGGACAGAAAAGGGATGAGAGTTTGTTGATAGACGGGTGCTACGTGCCTGTCATAGAGGTGGAGGGATGCAAGCAGACAGTTCAGAGGAACAGTGACCGTTGAAGTAGCAATAGAAAAGAGATAATGATGCACCAGTGTAACGATGAGACAGAGGTTGAAGGGAATCAGTAAGAGGAGGAGCATTAATAAGACGAAAGCCTTTGACTCCACCCTATTGAGGAGAGCTATATGTGGGGAGCCTCCCCACACATGATAGTTGTACTCCACACAGGGGCGAATAAAACCCGTGTATAAAGTCAATAACTGTGCAGAGGTAAGAAAGTTTGGAGTTGGCTTAGCATCCTAGTCTCTTGGAAGCAGATTTCACAAGAGATGTAATATGCTGTTTCCTAGATAAATCCCTAGTGAATGAAACCCCAAGCATGTTCAAGTATGATGCAGGACTGAGCTGGACATTATTAAACATTAGTGGGTAATCCTGTGGAAGATTGTGTTGGGTTGATTAGTGTAAGAACTGAGTCTTTGATGCATTAAAAACAACAAGATTATTTTTTCCCCAATCAGAGATACAAGCCAAGTCAGACATTAGGTGTGCCATAGCTTCATCCCTTGTTTGTTGAAGTAACTGCTGAGATGGACGTTGCGGAAACTGAATGGAAAGGTGAAGGGTGGAATCATCAGCGTATGAGTGGATAGAGTTAGATTTACAGCTTAGAAGGTCATTGATGAATGAAGGAAGAGAGATGATGATAGGACAGAGCCCTGAGGAACACCATTGTTGATAGGTCTAGGAGAAGAACGATGGCCGGCTACAACAGTGGCTATAGAACGACCAGAAAGGAAGCTAGAGATGAAGGCAGAGACAAACGGATAGAAACCGTAAGAGGGATGTATGGAAAATAAAGATTTGTTCCAGACTCGATCGAAAGCCTTTGAGATGTCAAGTGCAATGGCAAAACTCTCACCAAAGTCCCGAAAGGAGGATGACCAGGAGTCTGAAAGGTAGGTGAGAAGATCGCCAGTGGAGCATCCCTGGTGGAACCCACACCGACAATCAGAAAGAAGGTTGTGACAGGAAAGATGCTTTAAAGAGTTTTCTGTTAGGAATTGACTCGAAAACTTTTGAGACATAGGATTTTAAAGCAGTTGGACAATTGTTAGAGGGTTAGGAATGGTCACTCTTCTTTGGGACTGGTTGAATGAGAGCAAACTTCCAGCAAGAAGGAAAGGTACAAGTTGACGGACAAAGGCAAAATAGTTTTCCTAGGCAGGGTGTAAGCACAGAAGCACATTTTTTGAAGACAACAGGAGGGACTCTCAGGCCCATATGCCTTGTTAGTATTGAGACCAGTGATGGCAGAAAATACATTAGCTGAAGAAATTTTATTGTCAGTCATGAGGAGGTCAGAGGGGGGAAGTGATGGAGGAACATCACCGGAATCATCTAAGGTGGAAGCAAAGAGATCTGCTTTATCAGTAGGAGAAACAGCTACAGAGCCATCAAGGTTGAAAAGAGGAGGGAAGGATGATGAGGTAAAGTTGTTAGAAAGGTTTTTGGCAAGGTGCCAGAAGGAGTGAGAAGAATTTGAGTTGGAGAGTTGAGAGCATTTAGCACGGATGAAATTATTTTTAGTAGAGCGAAGAACAGGCTTAGCACGATTCCTGGCAGAAATATAAAAAAGTTGTGATTCAGGGGTGGGTTGTACCTTTTATAGGCCCCCTCCTTGTTGCAGACAGTATTAAAAAAGCTTGATTAAACCAAGGCTTTCTTGCATTAGTCAGAGGATATGAGAAAGGAATGTATGCTTCCATGCCCGAGAGAATAACCTCAGTAATGCGCAAGGCACACTCAGAAGGCTCCCGGCCATGGAAGCAATAATCATTCCAAGGAAAATCAAAGAAGTACTGCCTGGAGGGCTTCCAATCCACAGCTCCAGAGTGCCACAGACGACGTTTCTTTGGAAGGTCCACAGCCTGTACCGGAGCACTAGGACACGTTAAGGTAATAAGGTTATGATCGGAGGAGCCCAACGGAGAGAAAAGATTGACAGTGTAAGCAGAAAGAATAATTGTTGGGAAGAAGTGACCAACTGGCTGCTTGGGATAGTAGAGTCCAGGATCATGTAAACATACCAGTGACCTTCGTTCCATTCCCATAATTGTTTGCAGTTTTTTATAGCTCCGTAACTCACCGTCACTGACATTTGTACAGCAGAGTATTGTTCAAGGCTGGCAGCTATGAAGGGGTTAATGAAATACATTATTGTTTGTATCAGTAATCTCTCTTTCACACATACACTTAAGAATGAACAAAAGAATGAACAGTAAATGTACACCTAACTGAAAAGGCTGAAATAACTGTTTGCTTTGCCAGTCCAAAATGTGTTAGGAAGCGTGATATCTAATGAAGAATGTGAAACTGAATGCTAACTTACACATGAGATGGCAGAGTAGTTTTTTTCTGATTAAACATTTTTGTTCCATTTCATCCCCTAAAATTGTGAAACCCATAAATTTTCCTCTAAGTATACAGCCTAAAGATTTTACCAATTCAGTTCATATTCCCTAAGTTTGTTTTCTGTATTTTTCTATTCTGAAGGTGGTAAATTACTTCTCTTCCTGAAACATTTTCTCTTTTATTATCATCACGTTCTTTAGGCTGTACCTACGACTGTTTCTGGCATAATGGAAGAAACTCATTCAACATACTCAATAGTGGATTTCGTTTCCCAATATTCCGACTGGGGCCCAGGTTAGGTTAGGTTAGGTTAGGTTAGGTTAAATTATTAGGTAGTTAAGCAAGGTTATGCTAGGTTAGGTTATCAGTTGCCTCACCAAACTCCACCCTACCACCCTTGTGATTGAGTTGTGAGCAGGAGGTATGGGTTGGGGAGCAGACGCATGCTTGTTTACCCCTGCCTTGCTCAATAGCAACCAGATGCTTCATGTTTAAACCGGAGCTATCGTACGAATAAGTTCATGTATTACTGTACCACAACCATTCTGTCACGGCTTGGATATACCGAATCTTGGGTAATTGAGTTTTCACTGTACAGTGGGGCCCCTTGGATAGCGACCTTATTAGTCCACCAAAATGGCCGCTATCCATGAAATCACTACCCGAGGGGCAAACTTCTTACCTAAAAAAATTAATACAGTGCTGGACTCCTTCAGCTTTACCCCTAATTTCCTCCATTACCCATCGTATCACATCATATTTCTTCAGTACAGTACTGTAATAAGATAAACTACATACAGTATTCAAAAAAAATCTTTTTCTTTTGCTCCACGCAGTATTGTTTTTTTTTGCTTGCCACGCATGTATTGTCTGGCCTTTTCGGTCACTTTTACATTACCAGCACTTCCTATTTTTTCCGTGGGCCTCCACCACCACTTGGGCCAGCTCCCGATGTTGAAGCCATGATATTAGAACACTCAGTAGTCAGACAATAAATGGAAGGTCACAAAAAACCAGTGGCGAGATTGTGACAAGTTGATTGGATGCGCAGCGCATGGATAAACAAACAAACAACTTCTTCTTCTTCTTGGGGTAACTGCGGGGAGGTTCACCTTCCACCCGTCAGTATCGCTTAGATACTGGCATTCCCCTAAGAGAAAAGGAAAGGTAAAGGAAAAATTTAAAACTGTAAATTCCTACTGTGAACACTAATAAAATAAACTTACTTAACATGCAAATGGATAAACAAACTTTTAAATCATTTTTGCTATTTATTGTTGAAATTACAGTCGTGCTTGGTGGTTATTGTACTGCAGCAACCTAGCGACAACGGCCCTGACTCTGCTCACTCTCCATCTCTCATCCCTGCTGGAGCCACTAAAAAATAAATACCTGTACTGCATACTCCAACGAAACCCTAAATTCCTACTGTGAACACTAATAAAATAAACTTAACATGCAAATGGATAAACAACTTTTAAATCATTTTTGCTATTTATTGTTGAAATTACTGTTGTGCTTGGTGGTTAATGTACTGCAGCAACCTAGCGACAACGGCCCTGACTCTTCTCTCATCCCTCATCTTTCTCTTGTCTCTCACGTGTAACTCTTGCAAACGAACTTCATTCTTGATGCGATGGGCCTCTGTTTCCTCATCTTCCCAACCATCATATAGGTCCTCCTCGAGCTGAACAGGGGGCATGTCGACATCGTCCTCTTTGTCTGACGAGGCATTCAAAAGGGCTTGTCTCTGTGCCTCATACCTTTCTTGCTGCTGACTTAAAAATCGTGTGATTAGTGTCTGGTTTCTTGCATTTATTTTGTCATTCAGGTTCTCAGTGAAGAGTTTCGTCAGATCTCGGAAATACACTAAGGCTTGGTCTCGACAGTTAAATTGGAGAGAGGTTACCTTGTCTTGAACTTCGGACAGTACAGCCCGGATTTCAGACAAATCCTTCACTGTTGCCTCATTTGGCTTCTTTTTTTCTTCCTTATCCTCTTGAATTTCCTCTTCCTCATCTTGGTTCAGCATCTCCTCAGCAGTTTCTTCTCGATCTTCACCTCCTACCAAGTCCACGATTTCTTTGTCAGACACACACGAGAGTCCTGGCACAGTTCTGATGACGTAAGCAGTCTCATGTGCTACCACCTGTAGCTCCTGCTTGACTGCCTTGCCCGCCTGTTTCAAATGTGGAAGAAGAGGGGCCCAAGCGTGTGCAATAGTGGCTTGATTGATCTGGCCCCAAGCTTCACAGAATAAATCTACTACATCCTTTATATTAAAAGACTTCCAAAAGGCCTTGATGGTCATTTCCTCTTGATCCTCTTCCTCTTGACTTGCCTCTTGATCAAGTTCACTGTCGCTAGAATTAGCCTCTTGGATCTCCTTTAGTTCTCGAAAGTTGTCAGTCTTTTCCTTCAGTTTGCTGTGAAGCTTGCCATAGAAGAATAATTTTGTGTTACCAATTCCCGGGGGAAATAGTAGCCAGATAGATTATTTTCTGGTCAGGAGGGTTGATAGGAGATTAGTGAGGGATGTTAAAGTTATAGGAAGCGAGGAGTGTGTGCAGCAGCACAAACTGTTGATTTGTGACATGGTGCTTAAGGAACAAAGGATGAGAAGGAGGACATATGTACCTAGGAGGAAAATATGGAAGCTGAGAAACCAATCAGTAAGGGATGCCTTTTATAGTGAGATGAGGAGAGTGGTGGCTGAACAGGAAGCCGAAGATAGAGACGTTAATGAACAGTATGGAGCCCTTAAGAACAACCTCTTGAGAGTTACCGATGCAGTATGCGGTTGGACAAGAGGCCCACCAAGACATAAAGTAACTTGGTGGTGGGATGAGGGTGTAGAAGCCGCAGTTAAGGAGAAGAGAAGGCTTTTCCGGGAATGGAAGAAGGGTGGTAACAGGGAGGAGTACTTGGCTGCCAAGCGCAGGGCTAGAAGAGAGGTATACAGGGCGAAGTCTGAGTCACAGAGACTTTTACTTGATAATCTAAATCATGAAGGAAGGAAAAATATGGTTTTTAGGGTGGCAAATCAGATGAAGAGAGATAATCGGGACATTGTAGGCGAGCAGTGTGTGAAGAATGATGA
>JAGKTI010034747.1:0-11397 GCA_018397915.1 Birgus latro | reverse complement strand
TTACCTCCTTCCAGAACATTTTCTTACATTCCCTCCACTTTACACTCAAATTCCTTCCAAATTCCTCATCCACTCTCTTCTTACACTCTCTTACTAGTCTTTTCACCTCTCTCCTCCTCACTACATATAACTCTCTCGTCCGTCTCTCAGCTTCTTCGTCGCCCCTGTTCCTCATCCACTCATTATATGCTTTCTTCTTTTGTGCCACAGCCTCTCTCACCTCTTCAGTCCACCATGCTGTTCCCTGAACCCCCTTTCGTCTTCTCTTCACCCCACACACCGCCTCACATGCTGCACAGATTTCTTCTGTGAATACCTTGCACACACCTTCCACGTCCCCCATCTGCTCCAATCTATATTTACCCAATCGCTCCTCCACTTCCCTTTTATATTCAGCCTTTATTCCATCCTCTTGTAACTTTTTTACATACAGGACTGGCTTATTGGTATTAGCAGGGGTATTTTTACGACATATTGGTGGGTCTTCTGATGGATTGTTTATTACAGCCTCTTGATGGTGTGATGAAAATCCTGGAGTAGCTATTTACGGCCTTTAATTGTGGAGCACGGAGTCGGTAGTTATCCGTATCAGAGTTAGCCCTCGACTGACTGTACATATGTTTCTAGTTGGTTGGTCAAGCCTGGGAACGCTGATGACGTCTGCAGTTTTAGTGGGGTACGTAGTGAGGGGGGGGGGGCATATATTCATACACATAACGCGGATGATACATACATATAATGGGAATGGTACAGGATCGATAAAGTCTGATTTTATGACATTCAAATCCTTAAACTGTTCCCTGCCCTAGCAGCTTTGAACCTGGGTCCGTTAGGACTGCAGACCACCTCTCTACCGACTGAGCCACCGCCTCCCCCTCCTGCCATGGTTTTACTTGGTACACAGTTCTATAATCTGAGTTTCTATGACTCCTTGTTTGGGCCTTAATGCTGTCCCTCAAGCCCTTGTCGTATACAGTGAATTGGACCAGAACTGCAACCCACACTCTTGGCTGGTTTTAGCACTCTGTCCAGGTACTGTGCACTGAGTTGAGTAAATGTCACATACCTCAAGAGTGACCTTGGCTCTGGCATTGTTTTTACCAGTGCAAACCCATCAATAATGAGTGTATGTCAAGTGTTAGTGCATATTGCTGTTAGTGTGTGCGCGTGCACACGTTACATCACGAGTGGTGACGTCACCAGAAGGGTCCTGCAGTGTGCAGCCGCGGCCTGGTTAGTTCGCGATGTGAGGCCAGTGAGTGTGGTTTGCCTTCTAATACTGATAGCAGAGCGTAGTTCCGACAGAATGGCATCACGTTCAACTAAGTGGCCTCCAAAACTTGAAAATGATTCTGTCTGAGAGTTGGAAGAAGGACATCAACATATGGTGCGAACTGACGGACTTACCAAAAAAGAAGCAAGCCCTAGCTATTCACCTTTCATTGTCAGGAAGAGCGAGGGTGGCGTCTTTGGAAATTGACGTGGTTGATATGAAACAAGGTAATGGTGTTCAGACCTTATTGAAAAAACTAGACAGTTTATTTCTTGTGGACAAAGGACATTGGCAGTTTGCGGCTTTTCATGATTTGTACAACTTCAGAAGAACCGGTGATATGAACATTTGTAAGTTTGTGACAGAATTTGAGCATGTCTATTTCAAATTTATGAAGCAGGACATGGAACTACCAAATTCTGTTATGGCTTTTGTGCTTCTGGCTGCATGCAAACTTTCAGACAGTGAGCAACAACTAGTGATGTCTGCGATAACTGAGGTGACATACGAAAACGTGAAATCTGCCCTGAATCATATTTTTTGCCGGTGAAATTGGCAGGCAGAACTATTTATTGGTGTCTGCCGGTGAGGTGAAGAGCGAACCAGTATTTTGGAATGACGAAATTGGGGGTGAGGAAACGTTTTACGTTAGAGGTACCTGACGAGGACGGACAATGTTGCGGGGGTGGTGCAGCACGTGATCGAGGTCGTGGTGGTGGCTGATATTCAACCGTATCTGCTAGAATTCCCCAGCGCTCATCCACCGGCAGGAGGCAGAACCCACTTGGGTCTTATGGAAAGGTATGGAGGTGTTTAGTACGTGATTCTAGATTTCATTGGGCACGTGACTGTCTGGATGCATATGAAAACAATGGCAGTCGAGAAGAAAATTCTGAAACAGTGCTTTTTTTTTTATTTTTTATGTGTGTGACTCTGGGCATAGGCTTCATAGCCTGCTATCAAGGCCCAGCAGTCCTACATACCATACACCTCTACATGTCACCACTTCGGTACTAACACCCACCGTCCATATTGAATACATGCTTGGGCTGTTTCATACAGGACTGGTGTTTTGGAATTAACGGGGGTAATTTTACAACATTGGCGGGTCTTCTGGTAGATCAGTAAAGCCTGATTTAATGAAATTCAAATCCTTGAACTGTTCCCTGCCTCAGTGAGGATTTGAACCTGGGTCCGTTAGGACTGCAAGCCACCTCTCTCTCGTTATTTATGGGCTATGCGGATGATGCCGCTAGTAGAGGTAAATTACAGACGCTAGTAGAAGAATCTAAGGGATGTGCTGTTCTAGACACAGGGTGTTCTACAACTGTATATGGAGTTGAATGGATCAACTGCTATCTAAGTGAGCTGACTGATTACGAACATGAAGCGTCATCCTCACCGTTTACTTTCGCTGATGGCGTCACAGTTTCTTCCCACAAACATACTACTCTGCCCTGCTGCATTGGAAATATGCGTGCAACCATCGTGACTGATGTTGTGAACTGCAATACTCCCTTGCTGCTGAGTAAACGTTCCACGAAAAAAGCAAAAATGTTGATTAACTTTGAAAGTGACCAGGTTACAATTTGTGGAACTATCATTAATTTGAAGTCCTCATTTTCAGGCCATTACTTGCTTCCAATTTCTTTATGACTTGGACGTGAATTTTGTGAAACAATCACGCTGGCATCTCTTGGGGGTGATTTAGAAAAAACGGCTTTGAAGCTTCACAGGCAATTTGGACACCCAACATCGGCGAAACTAATTAAACTGATAACAGATGCGGAGATTAAAAATTCAGAACTGGAGCGGTCTATCAAGGCTGTATCTGATGCATGAACAGTCTGATGTAGATTCAAGAAAGCCAAGCCCCGACCCGTAGTCAGTTTTCCCATGGTGTCTAAGTTTAACGAAGCCATAGCCATGGATTTGAAAGCTTGAGGAAGGCATTATTTCTTAGTCCTTAACCCATAGCCATGGATTTGAAAGCTTGGGGAAGGCATTACTTCTTAGTCCTTGTTGATTTGGTGACCAGGTATTGCAGTGCGATAGTAATCGTGGACAAGTGTGCGCCCACCATTATCAAAGGAATATTTCGGAGCTGGATTGTTGTGTTTCGCGCACCTGGATAAATTCTTACAGACAGTGGTTGTGAATTTAACAATGCTGAAATGTGAGCATTGGGAGAGGCCTTCAATATCATGACAATGTCTGCAGAGAGTCCATGGAGCATTGGAGTACGTGAGCATCAAAATACAATCATTGGTGACATTGTTAGGAAGGTAGTGGCTGATAGTGAGTGTGACATGGATGTGGCCTTGGCATGGGCAGTATTGGCAAGAAATGCTCTCACCAACTATGCAGGTTTTTCTCCTAACCAACTTGTTTTTGGTCAAAACCCTGGCCTGCCTAATGTGTACACAAATGATTCTCCAGCCTTGGAACCTACATCACCATCGAAAATTGTGAGAGACAGTTAGAATGCTCTTCATTTAGCAAGACAAGAGTTATAAAGACTGAATCAGATGAACATTTGGCTAGGACTCTGTGGCACAACATACATTCGAGTAACTTAAACGACATCCGAAATGGAGATGGAGTCTTCTACAAAAGAAATGACAGTCATGAGTGGCACGGTCCCAGAATTGTAATAGGCAGAGATGGGAAACAAATTCTGGTGAGACACGGCGGTGTCTACGTGCGAGTGCACGTGTGTCGTCTAGCACGTGCGCTGGAGCAAGATTCTACAGTTGAGAGCAATTGCAGCAGTGATGAGAAGAACAGTGTTGTCCAGGAGAAGCCTAATGACAATTCTTCGCAAGTGCCATGGATTTGAAAGCTTGGGGAAGGCATTATTTCTTAGTCCTTGTCGATTTGGCGACCAAGTATTGTAATGCGATAGTAATCCCGGACAAATGTGCACCCATCATTATCAAAGGAATATTTCGGAGCTGGATTGTTGTGTTTGGTCGCACCTGGAAAAATTCTTACAGACAATGGTTGTGAATTCAACAATGCGGATATGCGAGCATTGGGTGAGGCCTTCAATATCAAGATCATGACAACATCTGCAGAGAGTCCATGGAGCAATGGAGTATGTGAGCATCAAATGCAGTCATTGGTGACTTGTTAGGAAGATAATGGCTGATAGCCAGTGTGAATTGGATGTGGCCTTGGCATGAGCAGTATCGACAAGAAATGCTCTCACCAACTACACAGGCTTTTCTCCTAACCAACTTGTTTTTTGTCAAAACCCTGGCCTGCCTAATGTGTACGCAAATGATCCTCCAGCCTTGGAACCTACATCACCATCGAAAATTGTGAGAGACAACTTGAACGCTCTTCATTTAGCAAGACAAGAGTTTATAAAGACTGAATCAGATGAACGTTTGGCTAGGGCTCTGCAGCACAACGTACGTTCGAGTGACTTAAACGACATCCAAAATGAGATGAAATCTTCTACAAAAGAAATGACAGTCATGAGTGGCACAGTCCCGGAATTGTAATAGGTAGAGATGGGAAACAAATTCTGGTGAGACACGGCAGTGTCTACGTGCGAGTGCACGTGTGTTGTCTAGCTCGTGCGCCAGAGCAAGATACTACAGTTGAAAGTGGTTATGAGAAGAATAATGTTGTACAGGAGAAGCCTAATGACGATTCTTTGCAAGTCCTGAATGACTTTCCACCAGATGACGAGTCGGAAGATGGTGCACGTGCGCCAGAGCAAGATACTACAGTTGAAAGTGGTGTCAGCAGTTATGAGAAGAACAATGTTGTACAGGAGAAGCCTAATGACGATTCTTCGCAAGTGCTGAATGACTTTCCACCAGATGACGAGTCGGAAGATGGTGCTGTTCCGATTGATGAGCCTCCTACAATTTCTATTCCAGTTAATCAGCCTCCCAAAGTTTCTGTTGGTCAATGTATAAAGGGAATACATTCAGAAAGTGGAGAGTTGGTGCCTGGAAGGATTGTGAGTCGGGCAGGTAAAGCCACTGGAAAGTACAAACACTGCTACAATTTGAAGAGGGACTCTGACGGCAGCACATTGATTGGATAGATTTGCAAAATGATTTTAGTACATGGGAAGTGGTTGGTGATGATGCAGAAATGCTTGTTCTTTTCAACTCTGAGGATGTATTATATGCCAAGGAAAATGAAATTACAAACTGGCAGAATAATGAAGTGTATGAGGAAGTAGATGACGTTGGGCAAGATGCTATAATTGTTCAGTGGGTTGTGACTGAAAAATGAAAAATGGAAGCCGATTGTTATAGCCCGCTCAGTCACCAGAGGATTTGAGGAAGACACAGTGGATCTCCGAAAAGACTCTCCTACATGTTCAAAAGTGCGATTGGCACTTTCTTTGGCCGCCACCAACCAATGGGATTGCCACACTATGGACGTGAAAGGTGCCTACTTGCAAGGTAACGACATTGAGAGAGTTGTTCATTTACGTCCTCCGCCTGAATATGTAAATGGTAAGTTATGGAGACTGAAAAAAACTGTTTATGGCCTTTGTGATGCTGCTAGGCATTGGTATCTGCACGTAAAAAATCAATTGTTGAGTGTTGGAGCTGAAGTGTTGTCACTGGATTCAGCGCTGTTCCCTTGGAGCAATAGTGGCAAAGTTGAAGGCATTGTTTGCATTTATGTTGATAACTTCCTTTGGGGTGGTACACATGAGTTGGAGCAGCAAGTGATAAACAGCTTGAGTCAAATTTTCCTTATTGGGAGTTTGAAATCAAAAGCCTTAAAATACGTTGGTCTCAATGTTGTCTCCAACATCGATGGCAGCATAACGCTTGACCATTTCCAGTATGCTTCATCTTTGAAACCAGTCACGCTGAGTAGACATCTTTTCAGCAGTAAAATCAGGAGAGCTGTCTGAATCTGAGAAAATGGAGTACTGAGCTTTAATTGGGGAACTCGACTGGATTGCCACACACGCTCGGCCAGATATTGCCTTTGATGTGTGTGAGTTGAGTGTGACTAGCAACCGAGCTACGGTAGCAGATTTGCTTAGACTCAACAAGGTGATCTCAAGGGTGAAGACTGACAATATGAAGCTATACATTGCAAGAATGGGGCCAATCGATGACTGTTATATAGAGTGCTTTTCGGACGTCTCATTTCCAACCTTGTAGGCAATGGGTCCCAGGGAGGTTTTGTGATCTTCCTACAAGATGCTAGTGAGGCAAGATGTCCCATATTCTGGCAGACAAGAAAGATCAGGGGGGTCGTTAAATCTACCTTATCTGCTCAAGCATTGGCGCTGCTTGAATGTGCTGAGACTGCTGTACATCTCACCAACATTTTGCGTGAGGTTTCTGGGTGTGGAAAGATCAAAACAAAGTGTTTCGTTGACAACAAGAGTCTAGTGGATGCCCGTTACTCCTGTAGGAGCGTAGAAGACAGGAGATTGGGCATTGATATTGCTGTATTACAAGATATGTTGGAGCGAGGGGAGATTGATGAAGTATCTTGGGTGGATACATCACAACAACTGGCTGATTGTCTCACCAAGAAGGGTGCCTCGACCGAGTGGCTGCGTGCAGCAGGCAGCTGAGACTTGAAGGATTATAATACTTCAAGAGACATCACATATCTGTATGTGGGCACAGACTGGGTCTTGATAGTAATTAAACAAAAGTCTATGTATTGGATGCATAGTGCGTATCGGGTGTTGATGGTACTTACACAGAAGTCTGTGTATTGGATACATAGTGTGCATCAGACGCCAGTTGACCGCTTCGTCCTTGGAATCTATCATCAAATTGAGAAAAGAGGACGAGAGTGTTAGTGCATATTGCTGTTGGCGTGTGTGTGTGTGTGTGCACACACACATCTGTTACGGCATGAGTGGTAATGTCACCAGAAGGGTCCTGCGGTATGCAGCCGGGGCCCGGTTAGTTTGCAGTGTGAGGCTGGTGAGTGCGGTTTGCCTTCTGATATCAAGTTTCCAGTACTGTCTTGATGTATTCCATCATTATTTCCTCCTAGTTTATGAAGGAACTCACTTTTCGTGCTGGTGTTCATCATGCCATTATCTGTGAGTAGACTCTGGGGACCAGGGGCATTTTTGAAGGGCATCACTCTGGTAAAGAGTACATGCATCTGAGAGTTCAGTGCAATAAGTCACATATATATATATATCTGTTCACCATTCATGCTGACTGATTTCCCCTTGACTTTCACCTTCTGCATGTCTGACATTGTCAGAATGTTGGCCTGTTACTTTGGGTCATAGCTCTTTGGATCACTGTGCAGATGTCTCTACCATTCTCTCTATTGTCCAGAGCTCCAAGAATGCTGTTCTTGTATTACCAATTTCTCTGGTTGCTCAGACTGAAAGGGTCAGTGTAGGAACTGACAAACACTGCCTTCAGTTTTGAAATATTCCATTTCTTTACTGATGACTTAATCATTGAGTGGTGTCTTGCTTGGCATTGCCTAAGAACCATGGAGACTTTCCAAGAATTTTGAAGCATATTGAGCTGTTACCGGCATTACCATGCACTCTGGAACTAGTGATTTTTCATAGAAGGTACCTCTTCTTCTTTCAGGTTCTTGTTTTCTGTAGTCTCGAGGGCACAGTCTATCCACACACTAAATTTAATTGACCATCAGTGTGCTTGGTAACAAAGTTGCCAATATGAAACACTTCCTGGATAGTTAAAGGGAGGTCCTTCATACTCAAGACCGTTGCATTGAGGTAGTGAGCATAGTTCATTTGGTTTGTTGCAAACAACAGAGGCAAGAATGCAGCTTTGGAAGACTAGCATACCTCTTGGTGCCCTGTACTAGAGGAGCTTATGAAGTTTCAGAGGCAGCATCAATCTGTAGAGAAACCACAGCTGAAATGTTGGAAACTTATTCAAGGGAGGTTGAAGTGAAAGGGTTGTCGATGTCTCAGAAATGCTGCATTGTAGAGGAAAATGGATGAAATTTGTGTTCAGATCCCATCCCTTTTCATCATTTTCTAAGTAATCCTAACCTCTTCATGCCCTAATCCTAACAGCTAACTCTCCTGACCAAACCTAACCGATCTTTTCCTGCTACTGCCAGTTTACTTTTATTTGGCCCAATCAAGAGTGACTGAAATGAAAAGGTTATGGTTCCAAGCTTAAACTGAACAAGAACTCAGTGGACTGCAGGCTGACACTGCCCTTTTCCTGCAGTCCACCAGCTTTAGTTGGTGGGATTAGGTGGGAGTTCAGGGATGTTTGTACTGGCAGACAGCAAAGCCGCTAGACTGTATCAGTGCCTCTATATGAAGGCAACCCTTTCCAACAGGGAACAGGTCTGTCACAAGCAAACAAAAGCCTGTCACATAACAAGTGAGCTTCATTGATGATAACTGTAAATCTGCCCCCTGTTTGTGATAGACTTTAAAAATATCTGAGTGCAAAATGGTAGCATTTCTTCCGGGTCTCTTGTACTGTCACTGAGCTTATTGAAATAAAGCTTCGTAAGACTGAACGTTTGGACCAAGTTAAGGTGAAAGAAGTATAGTACAGCTTTTGAAAGTAAACACTAGATTATGATGCTAGTCATGAAGTAGTGTTATGGAAATGATGCAGAGCCATAGAATTGTCTTATTGTATCACTGAACATTGAGAAATAAGCTTCAAAAGGCTGAAAATGGGTCATGTTAAGGTGAAAGAAGTATAGTACAATTTATGAAGGAGTACCAGTAGAATATGATACTGGTCATGCAGAAGTGTTGTGGTAAGGATGTAGAGTTATAGAATTTTCTTTTCTCTCATTGAGCCATGTGAAATTAGCATCAAAATAATGAAACTTTGAGCTAAGTTAAGGTAAAAGAAGTACATTACAGCTTTTGAAAGTAAATCCACTCTGTGCAGGCATCTTGAAAGTGATGGGTCTTGAATTTGGCTCTTGTTTGTTTTCTCTTAAAGGGAATAACTTTGCAGGCATCTAGCCTTGAGTTCCTACTTCTGCATTATAAAAATATGGTAGTCATGAAGAAGTGTAAGGGAAAGAATGTAGAGCTGTAAAATTGTCTTAGGTCATTTAGCTACTGGTATGTGAAGTAGACCTCAGAAGCTCAAACATTTGTGCCAGTTTAAAGTGACAGAATTATAGCACAGTTTTTTATGGTAAACAGAGCATCCATAGTAAAATTCAGTGATATGAATGTAGGCCTTTGAGACTGTGTATCTCATGCCTTTTTCGGGTGATAATTTGGCTTAATATATTGGCTGAGTTGACTTTCTGTAAACTGAATAAAATCAGGCATGGTAAGCTGGAATAGAATGTGAAGTTCTTTATTCTCTGCCAAAACATTAATTGCAAGAATTCAACATTTTTGGTGCCCATGTGGTGGTCACCATCATCCACTCAGTGTAGTGCTGCCTACTTCTTCCTTCACTTTTATCATTCCTTTTCTGTCTGCCCTCCTTTCTTCCTATTTCATTCATCTTTCCTGTCACTTTTTATCTTCTTTCCATTTTAAGTGGCTTTACCTTGAGTGACAAGCCTAATGGTTTCCTGTAGTCCAGGAAACTATTGATAATGCTGAATGATAACCATATAACCAACTCATGAATGTTCCCTATGTGTTAACAAGTGGGTTGGCAGAGGTTTACTGCCCTTCCCCGGAAAACAGCTAACTCAGTGCAGGCTAAAACTTCAGTCTTCCTGCAGACCATAATTCTTTTTAAGTATAATAGGAAGTTGATGGACATTGGTATAACTGCACAACTCCACAATGCATTCATATTGGTGCCACCTCCTGAAGACATACCCTCTGCAGCCTGAGTTTTTTTTTTTTTTTTTTTTTTTTTTGTGGGGGGGGAGGCTTGATACAACCTTGGTAAACCCATTCAGTATGAGAGGTCTTTCCTAGTTTAAATGTAATTGTCAATTAGTTTAGCCATGTGGAGAGAATAAAGAAAGCTAATGACTAGGAGAGTTTATGCAAGTGAGGTGGAGGCTTGACTGAGGGTGAGATGGAAGGGTGGGGTGGAGAGAGATTATATGAATGAGGGAGTTTGAGTTAGAGAAAGAGACTGCTAATGGCAGGAGACAGATTGACATGGAGGCAATTTATTTGTTACCACCTCCTCCCAGATTAAAGCATCCATCAACAGTTAGGTACCTTAGACAAATAGGTAGGTAGGTAGATAAATTGGACAGGCTTAAGTTTCCCTTTTACTTTAGTCCACCATCCTCTCCTTGAGGGATAGGGAAGAAGTTGGGGGATCTATGTATAACTGGATAATGCAGTTACCCTGGTATAATTAGTTTCAAGACATGAAAGAAGCCTTCTCCAAAATCATTATAAAGCCAGAACAACTGTCGTACAATAAATGTAGAGCATGGACAAATAAATACAAATAAAGGACATAGTTATAAATACAAAAAAGGACAAATAGTCATGAGTAGAGAAGAAAGTCATGAAATAAGTAGAAAACAATAACAATAAAAAATAAAGCAGGGACATACATAATACAATTGCTTCTGTATGAGTACTTATGAACATACAGTAATTGGAACTGGGTTGGCCCATAATTTAGAAAGTTAGAACATGAAATATGCCAATACTGTTTACTCATGACAAAAGTATAGTAATCATTATAGAAAAAGTGAACTCTGGTAGGAATTGAAGCACAGTACCAGTTTTTTTTTTTTTTTAAGTATTTGTACAGTACAATATGTACAATGTTTGGTAGATAAAATGCACTAGCTGTAATGCTTCCTACAAAGCATGTACCTCCAAAAGTTCCTAACATCAATGTTTGTGAGTTGGGTTTCAGCTATATAGGCAGCATTAAAAACTTTGTGAGTAAACAGCAACATGTGTTTGTGTGCTGGAGTTTGATTGACAGCTTTTTGTAGTATAATTCGTTTATTTTAAATTGGCCTGAATACCAGTGTTTACCATGTATCTTAGTCTGTGTAGCTCATTTGCAGAAAAAGACAGTTTGCTGGCTCAACTTCTTATCTATAGTACTTCTTCATAATTATGTTCATTCAGGCAACCTTCCCAAGTTCAAACTTCTAAGCATGAAATATGTCCAGTGTTCAAGTGCATTAAACAAGCTGCCCAAACATGCCTGTTTATGAATTGTACCATTTGTTTAATTGATACTCAG
>JAGKTI010034746.1:0-11398 GCA_018397915.1 Birgus latro | reverse complement strand
CATGATCTGGGGCTGCACACCTCCCTTCAGTGTTACTGTAAGTGGCTATAAAGGAGTCAGGTATATTGTGAGTGACATTCAGGCCGTGTAACTAATACGACATAACACAGCCCCAGTCCCTTATCCAACCTAGTTTTAAATTCCCCAAATGTCTAACTGCTATACTACTTTGTTAGATAACTTGTGTTTGGTAAGTTATGTTACTCCCAATCCCAAATCTTTCTTGCTAAAAGTGATATATCAGATGCTTCCATCTAAGGTGTAATGTTCTGTCTCAGTTTCATTTTCTATATACATAACAATTACCCATAGAGTTTTTTTTTAATGTCATTTGCGATTTAAGTGCCAAGTTATACAGAATATTAATATCTGTCTGAATGCCCTACATTCGCTGCTAACTTTACATCATCGGTAACAATGACTTTACAGTAACATTATCAGTGTAACATTGGCTAACTTCCAGTCTACAGGAATATCCCAATTGCATAGTGACCTGTGGAATATCGGAGCTAATGGTTCTGCAGTTTCTAGCTCAATTTCATTTTTTTTCATTATCCCACAAGTAGTGACTGAAAATGGCCAGCTAAATTAGAAAACATTATCTCATCACTCCCCGAGAGAACATCAAGGGAGCGAAACTCCCATCCAATGGGCATGTGTGGGCAGCTTTTCTGCATCTCCACATTGAAGAGAAGCAAGCCGTTCGTGAAGGGGAGGGCGCAACTTGCATCATGATTTCAGAATCCTAGACACGTACTAGGATCCCCAAATCGAGGGGAGAGCACATGATACAGGAGGTTAAGAATACAAGCTTCTGAAAAAGGGAAAAATCGGCGTTCGGCTCGTCAAGGCCAAAAAGAGGAAGTCTTCCTGCTCAAAATGAAGAATCTCATCGATGTGGTCCATCAAGATGCCTTAAAAAACACCAAGGAAACCGAAGGCAGGGACTTTCTTCTTGCACAGCGAGAACCAGGTCTTCGAGGAAGCATGGAACCAGTTGACAAAGTTCTCACTGCAAAGGAAGCCAGAGGTACTGCGTGTTTCGATGCTGACCTCAATAGGGCTGAGAAGCAAGGGAAGAAGCGTCCACTTCAAAGGAGAAAGCCCACATCAAACTATAACCAATGCTTAGGAACAGTTCCAATTCCTCTTGCAACTACTGAGCGAGAACCGGAAGGCCTTTTCAGACCCAGGAAGAGGGCCCTGGTGACAACCGGGCCACAACAAGGGGGTGGCATCAGGGATGGCATCCGTCTTCGTGAAGATAAATCCCTGCGGAGTCCAGGAAAGGGGACCACAACTCACCAGCCAGGGTGCAGATTCATAGTCTGTGTGCAGCCTCTAAATATGCATGATCTTCACCAAATTTGCATGCGATTAATACTATCCGTATCAAATGTATTGAGACCCTGATAACAATAAAAATTAAAATATGATTTTTTTCCTAATTACTAAGGACAACCCTAATATACATAAATATAGACAGATGGACAGATAGGTTGACAGACAGATAGATAGATAGATAGATACACGGAAGAAGGAACCAAAAGCAAGACTCCTCCCTCCAAGAAAAAATAAAAACACAATAAAAGAGAGTCAAATTCAAGACCCGTTCACTTCGAGATGCCTGAACACATGGCTTGTAAAGGACTGGACGTCATAGGCAGTAGAAAATTACAGTGGAACACAGTTCTAGAGCTGACCTGATACATACATGAAGGACTGGGAGTAACGCTTAACTCAAGCATTAGGGAGCAATCCAACTCTCTAATGCAAGAGTTAAACGTTACTCCCAGTCCCTCATATATGTAACAGGTAAACTCTGGAACTGTCTTCCTCTGTCTATTTCCTACTATATATGACCTTCAGTCTTTTAAACGCACTTTGTCCAGGCATCTCGAAATGAACAGTTCTTGAATTTGGCTCTCTGTTATTTTTCACCACTAGATTTTTTATTACCACTGCTGGACTTGGTATTCCAGTACTGGGGGGGTGGCAGAGGAGGCTGACCTCATTCTTGTTAGTACTCGCTGGAGGATCCTTCAGAACTGTACGGTTTTCAGGAGTGCATAGTCCTTTGCTACTGATCACATTTGTTGCTGCTACAGAAAACCTACAAATCAAAACTGAGAGAAGCTCAAGATGCTTCCGAAAACAGTTCCATCTTGAGAAACTCAGGGATAGGAGAGTACTTATGAGTATGCAATGGCAGTCTCAAATCGTTCTGAGATACTCAGTACTGTTGTGGACCCTGTTGAGTGGTGGGGTACCTTTAAGCATGCTACCCTAGCAGTAGCTGATGAGAGCGCTGGAGAGCGCCCGACGTCAAGGAAGGGTTTTGTCTCGCCAAGGACAGTGGCCACAACTGAGGAGAGTCGTGATGCCAGACTGTCTGGGGATCAGGAGCAGCACGGACTTCTGTCTTGACAGGCACGAGTTTTGCTGAGAAGGGACAGGGAGAGGTACGTCATGGAAAGGCTGCGGAAGCGGAAGGCCTCTTTCAAGCAAACGACATTTGACCTGCTCACCGGACCCTGAAGAATCTCCACTCCAGACCTGCCTCTCAGGCAAACTTTGTTCAGACAGAAAATGGACGACTAGTGTCGGGGATGAGTGAGTATAGGGTTCATGCTGGATACTTTGAACAGTTGTATATGGCTGAACCTCCCAGTAGAGAGCTTCCGTCGGCTGGTGTACAAACAATGACTTTCCAACCAGTCGATGAGGTTGTGCATTCTCTAGAGAAAATCGAGAACGCAGTGCACAGGTTAAAAAGAAGCAGAACAGGTTGTGTTTGTGGCATCCCTGCAAACTGATCAAATCTGGGGGAAGCTGTGATAACGGTATTACATGCAGTTATGGAAGCCGTTTTGCGGACTGGTATCATTCCTCCCGACTGGGAAAGTGGTTTGGTCACCCATAATCCAGAAATGGAAAGGAAACCGGCTTAACTGAAGTAACTACCGTGGTATTACAGTGTTCAGTGTGCCACGCAAGGTTCTTGCTCACATTCTCCTGATTGGTATCTGGGGCCAGTTGCTAAATTTTTGAAGGTTTGAACAATCCAGATTCACTCCCAGAAAGCCTACAGATAACAGTATCCTAGCTCTTCGAGTTCTCATGTAACACCACCTTGAGTAACAACATGTCTGCTTGCAGCCTATGTGGATCTCAAGAAGAGGTTTGACTTAGTAAATCGGAGGATACTATGGGAACTCCCGTGACTTTGTGGGTTCCCAGCTGGGATAATCCGACTGATTGCTGGCCTGTATTTAAACACAGAATGCCATGAAGTGTGAACGGGGAAACATCCTACTCCTTCCCAGTAAGTACAGGTGTAAGACAGGGATGCTTCCTTGCTCTCAGGCTTTTCAGCACATGCATGGTTTGGATGCATGATTGGGGCGTGAGTCGAAGGCACTGCGGGGTATCAAATGGCAATTTCGGGGCTACTGACCTTGACTTTCCTGATGCTACAGTTGTTCTGGCAGAGTTGCTGTATTTACTAAAGAGTGCCCTCGAGGAATTTCATGAGAATGCAAAGCCATTGGCATTTAAGGTCTCTCGGGCCAAGACCAAAGTTCAGGCATTTGATGGCTTGTTGGATAAAGCAGTTCTATCTGTCCAAGCATGTTGTGAGAAGGTGGAAGTCTTACAAAGATTCATTTATTTTGGTAATGTGATCCACAACAATGGTGGGTTAGACAATGAGATTTCTCGGTGCATCGGTCTGGCCAACGAGGTTATCATTTCACCCATTTCAGGTATTTGGCATCGTCTTTATTTATGTAGAGAAATTAAACTTCGCATCTTCAAGGCGCTGTTGCTCCCTGACTTACTCTATGGTTGTGAGACGTGGATAATATAGTTACCTGAAGCGTTGAGTTGACTCACTATAGTCGGTTTCAGCGAGTCTGACGCACTGATTTTGCCAGCTGAGGACAGATGGAATTGGTAACACTGCCCGATGCTCTAGGGCGGTGATTGATTAATTCCCGTCGTGTTTGAACGTTCACCAAATTGACTTTGAATTCCAACCAAAACTCGAGTATTTGCAAATTAAAGCAATGGTATCATTAATGATAAATATGTGCCTTTAGAATTATTAGAGATAAACCTGTACAATTCTGATAACAAAACTAAGTCGCAACTGGATGCATACGGGCAACAGTCAGTGACTGATTTATTTGTTTAAATTATTTCATTAAGTTTAATTTTGTTCACATTACACGCGGCTTTATTATAGCAGCATAGTTCACCTATTATTTTCTCATGGGGTTTGCTTTTATCCTACTTTCCTTTTTTCCACCATTAACAAAATTCGGTTCACTGTACACTGATGGAATCCATTACTTTTCCGGCTCCTCTTGGTCGAGGGGACAAAGATATATCATGCTTGAGGAGAGGGTGCTTGGTGACAAGGGATAGTGTCTGTCTGTCTCTTATGACACTTATGAAAATATTCAGGAAAATCAAACACCTGACTTATATGTAACAAATAATTTTACTGAATCTGACTATGAATACAAACATAAATGCAGAATTTTACAGCTACTGTTACCTATGAACGTAATGAAAATATGAATGTACAGTATATTGAGAATAACATGTATTGGCCCCAGTGAGGAGTGTGTGTGTGTGTGTGTGTGTGTGTGTGTGTGTGTGTGTGCTTACTCAAATCATAATTACTAGAAGATAAGCTAAGTGTATCTAGGGTAAGGCTGTACATTAGTAGGTGAGGTAGTGAAGGTCGTGGTGCAGACTGTGGACTGTAAACCTGTGTAGTAGTGGTGGGGAAACATTCCAGCCTTCACTGGACCTCGGGACAACTTTTGACGTCCGTATGCGTCCAGTTGAGACTTTAGTTTTGCTATCAGTTTCGTTCAGGTTTATCTCTGATAATTCAAAAGGCATATTTTATCATTAAAGATATCATTGCTATAAGATATATATATATATCTGTATAATCCGGTATCTTACAAATAATTGAGTTTTGGTTGGAATATAAAGTCAATTTGGAGCACTTTCAAACACGACGGGAATTGACCAATCACAGCCCGAGGGCATCGGGCAGTATTACCAATTCCACCTGTCCTCAGCTGGCAAAATCAGTGCGTCAGATTGTGCCTTTGCAGGATCATGGGATATTAGTGCGACAATCAGGTGCCCAGTGAGCGACTACTCCAAGAGACTGAACCGAGGCCTATTACCCACATAATATGTCAGCGCCAACTCCAGTTATATGGGCACGTGGCCCATTTTCCTGAGGTTGATCCTGCTCACAGGGTGATCTCTGAGAGAGTTAACCAGGGGGGGAGGAGACCTAGAAGGCCACGGAACTTGTGCCAAGAGGAGATCGCTCATTCCTGTTGAGAGATACATGGAGAGGAAAGATTCACTGCCTGGAAGGTTTCAAGAACGGCCTCCTCGTGGTTACAGCCGGAGGGTGTTTTTTTTTTATGCAAGGAAGAAGGAACCAAAGGCCACAGGCCTGCATACTGTTCCTTCCAAGAAAAAGCAAAAACAATAACAAGTGAGGCCATGCACCACACATCCTTTACCCACAAGTGATGATGATGATGATGATGATGATGATGATGATATGATGATGATGATGATAATGACATAATGAGTTGTATGGTACATAGAACTTATGACATTAGGGAAAAGGCTGTTAAGCCTATGTTCAGCATGGGATGCATTACATCAGGAAAAAAAAAAAAGAAGTACGATCTTTAATTAAGAACAGAATGAAGCTCTACTAAGCCCTACGAATACGAAATATCATAGTAATAACCGTTTATTACTATAAAAGATACATAGAAATATCAAATAACTAAGATAATATGGAAAGCTTAATAAAACGCTCCCTTATGACTACATTACAAGAATAAATCAAGCAGCTGGCGTCACAACCACAATTACTGTCAATTCCCAGTCGTATAATATTTTCTCTAATAACTCAGTATTTCTGTGTCCTTGTGAGGGTGGGGGTGGGGAAGAGTTATGGGTGTAGATGTGGGTGTGAGGGGGGTAGGGGTGTGGATGGATGGGTGGGTGTGCAGTAAAAAGAACATGAGAAAAAGAGTGCAGAAACTTATGACTGTTCTTGTTCTGCCTTACAATGAATAAAAATGATGATAAATGAGATAAATCTCCATATTTTAGCTTCAGCATCTTCGTTCAAGGCAACAAACATCCCATGTGACTACACTGCGACAATGAAACGACAAGAGCTAAAAAACGCACCCTCCCTTGTTATCCATCCCTTATTCCAGAAGTTTAACCCGACAAGTCCCATCGACGTACGATGCACGTCACTACTTTTTTCCATGGACAGACCCAACGACGTGCACCGTACGTCACTTAATTGCAAGGCCTATTGTGTGCACATTTGTCAACATTCGCGGGTGTTATTTGGTAGGCATATGTGTGAGAGCTTCCTCTACTTGCTGTCAAGCGAGGATACTGCCTCTACCTGCTGTCAAGCGAGGATACTGCCAGGCCCCACCTAACCCCCCCCCCCCCTCCTCCTCCCTCCCCCACACTGGGCAATTCACCTGTTAGCATTAACCTGGCCAGTAAATGTATGTTGCCCCACAGTCTCTCCAATGACGAAATTCATGGTGAAAGTGATTCCTGAGGTGGAGGATAAAGAAACAAAGAAGCTAGAGGTAGAAACAAACAGAAGTAATGAGGTGGTAATGTCGTAAAGGAAGGTGCCATATACTGGGGTTTTGGGTGAGTGAACAATGCTTATAAACGCCTATATTATTGTGTGAAAACCAATATAGACATGTACTACACATAAATTCGTACCAAATAAATGAAATAAATACATAATTTAAAGTGACGAATTAGTTAGCCCTTCCATAGTTCGTTTTCTTTAGCCAGGTACCCTGAAAAAGAAGGAAAACGTAAGGTTGAGCGACACCTGTATCAACATTTCTAACCGTAGAATCGCGATTTCTCTATGAATTTTCGATGTTTCTCACCAAAAGCGAAGGTTTCAGCCAAAAAACAAAAAGTCGAAAAACGGTCGGGACCTGGGGGTAGGCTGGGTAAAAAACCGGTCGGGTCTGGGCGGGTTAAGGACATTCTTTGACAGGGGTAACGAAACCTGTTATCCTCTTTTCTTATGCCCGTAATCTCTTATAACTGTGCCATGTTAAGAAAATGGGGATGACAGAGAATTATTACTACACTTCCAGAATAACGAACGTAAACAAGGTAGGATAGGTTCTGTACACCTACAGAACTTGCTATTCCTTGTACGATCCACAAGGTAGAACTAATTTGACGAGAGGAATCACCAGATAGATAGATAGATAGATAGATAGATATTGACCACAAAAATTCATCCACAGAATAAAACCATGCACAGTAAAACATAAAAAGGTCCAAATGCAGATGCAAACATTTAAAAAAAATACAAACCACAAACAATCGGTATGCACAAAAAACATCACAGACAGACACAATGCAATAACAACTTGTACCCTAAAAAGTGCACAAAAGGAAAAATAATACTAAAAAAAAAAAATCGTAACACATTGACAGAACTACAGTTACTAATACAACCTCAAGACAGAATGTACAGAAGCACACACAACATCGTAATCAGTTCTTTGCATAAGATTTTCTAAAGTTGTAATACTTAAATGCCTACGTAGATTCTGTGACATGGGACACTGCTCAAATACATGCTTTTCAGTCTGTATATCTCCACAATTACACAGGCGCTCCTCTATCGGCAACCGACCTCTTCCGCGCCTATTCCATCGCCCTTCTTCTATTGCAAGGGAATGTGCGCTTAATCGTAATTGTGACCAAGATATGCGTTCCAGCTCCTTAATTCCTCTTTTCAACTCATATATTTTGTAGGCAGAAAGACTGGGATTTAGTAAGTAATATAACTGGGATCTGGAGGATGCAGACGCTCTAACTTTCTCTTTCATCTGGTCACGCGCAATTCGTATATCATCCACATTATTCTCAATAAGGTCTCTAACATAACGTGACGTGTAACAGTTACAGTTAAGCATCACTCGAATGGCATGAGATAATGGATCACCATTTATGTTTCTCCTTTCTCTCCACATTTTTACAAAGAATTTTCGTTGTTTCGCCCTAACCAGCACATGAAACGAGGGTAAATCTGACTCCAGCAAACACAGATCATTGGCAGTGGTTTTCCTAACACCCAATAATTTTTTAATACACCACATATATAGTTTCTTTACAGGTTTAACATCTCCGTTCATCCACGACTCTGAGCCATACATAATTGATGCCATTAACGCACAGTTAAAAACCTTCTTTTTCACATAAAATGAAATATCAATATTTATATTTACAAACTCTATAAATTTCAATGCATGGCATGTTACTCTCCGGGCATGGGCTCTTATCGCCGTGGATGTAGAACCATCAGACGTGAACAGGCTGCCTAGGTATATACTGTATACTGGCTGCAGTGCTCCACCGTCACACCATCCACCATCATAGGCTCTCTATCCACGTCCTCACCGTTCAGTACCATAAACTTAGTTTTCCTTACGTTAACATCCACCCCATGTGAAACACAAAATTCATTAAGTAAACCAATTTTCCTTATCATACCCAACCTTGACGTAGACAGAAGGACGGTGTCATCCATCAGGACCAGCACATGAAGCCACTGCAGAAACCCATCCACGCCACAGCCCTGTTTTATTAACCTTATCATGTCATTAACATACAGGACAAATAGCAGACTCACCGCACTGGCGGCAAAGTCAGACCATCAGCTTAGGAAGTCAGATCGGCAACTGTCCTTCACGTCCATAAAAACTCCCCCTACCATAACCAACAGAAAACGTAAAATACGTGTTTTATTTTCGTCGTTACCAGTATTGTTAACAGCTATGTTGTTGGTTGTTACCAAATCTCTGTAGTCAACAATGAAATGCTGATTTGAAGACTAACAAAACTTGAGTTAATTTCATATTTACGAATGAAGGCAGAGAAAATATCCCAAGCTCCACTCAACAATCTGATGCTCTTTTTTTTCCCCACAGTGGTCTGTGCTTAAATATCCTAAAAAATGTTTAACTGCAACAAGTAGTACATTACATTGTGAAGGAATTACTATGAAATGAAATTATGAACCAAGGTAAAAGTTGTTTATTTGCAATAAGAGTCATGTTAATGCAGAACATTCATGGTTTTAAAGTTTATGTCAACCTAACGAATGTGGTTTTTCTTTTCTATTCAGACAATATTACGTAGTTTTGAGGAGACTTTTCACACTAGAAGGGTCAGATATACCTGTAATTAACACTATGGATCATTTTTGAATTAAAACTAAATAGTTTTCAATACCAATAATAAAATAATGTCATCGTAGTGAAGTCGGTAATCCTTGCAGGCTCATTACATATTTTCATTCATATTCTTGCCTCCGACAAACGAATCCATTCAGTACAGGGAAACCTTTCAAACTGGATGTCACCCATGAAGGCGACCTCTAGCAGCAGTGTCGCCATGAATGCTCACTATATAGGACGGGAGTTATGACAGACGTGAAAATGATAGTTGCAAATGATAAGGAAGTTGCTAACAAAATGGTGAGGATAAGAGTATTACGAATCTGATGTATGTAGATTATACTGTATTGCCTGCAAGTAATAATTCTAAGCTTTATGGACTGTGAATATTGATGAGCCGGGAAGTCAAGAAGTAAAAGTAAATAAGACTAAAGTAGCAGTTACTGAGAGAGATGACGGATTGTAGTGTCGATAAATAAATGAAGATTGAAAGTAACAGAGGTGTTTATAGTATCAAGGTGTGGTGATACAAATGAGGGACCTATGTGTGAAGGCAGTGGTAAGAAGGTTTCTCAAGGAAATGAAATGACTGGTACTATGAAAGACTTCATGCAGAAGAGAGGCCTGAATACAGTGGTTGCTAAAGACCTGCAGGAAGAAGTATAGCCCATTCATCCCAAGGAAATCAGTCTCATCTTATTCTTGCACTCTCTTATTGATTTTATTCCGGTTATGATATACGTTTCGAATTAAAAGGGTAAAATACAACCTTAATTACCCCTTCTGCAGCACAAGACGCCTCGGGCCTCTCCCAAGTTAAATGAAATAATATGAGAGCAACGTTAAGTCTAAACTAGCAACAAGACTAACTTGAAAAGGACGCCACTCACATTGAAAAGATTAGTGTCCACATTAAAATGTGAATAAGAATTGAGAGAAGCACCATCACTAGAGACAGGGGTGAGGACAATAGAAATTAGAGTATTACATAATGTTATGTGAATTGCATTGACCGCATAGGGTGAGGTAAATACAGGATTCACAACAGACGAGGAGTAAGGATGTCTGTCACTGAGAGGGAAGAAGAGTGTGCCTTGCTGGCATGAACACTTAAAAATTGAGAAAATGAGATACACAGGAGTGAATTCGATGTTGCGAGAAGTGGAAGCCTAGACGATGGTGGATATGTGAGTCAAAGAGGAATTCAAGTTAATGAAGCAAAATGAATTACGGAATATAGAATTCTTGGAGATATACACTATATGACAAGTGGTTAAATCGAGTTACTACTTCTTTAGCCTGGTAGCTGACAGAATGAGACTAGGAAGAAAAATTCTAAGTGGAACTGTGGATCGTTTGAACTATGAGGTGGAACCAAGAATGTCAAGGGCTGGAATGATGAGTGGATGTGACATTTAGTGGGAACTGCATTCCTGACTTTCAAATGTTCACACTTTCCTGTTCTTGTTTCTAAATGTTTCCCACTCCAGGGAAGTGAGAAGCCGGGTTAAGATGATGAAGATGATGATGATGATGATGATGATGAAGACGGTCATCATAATGAGCAGATAATAAATACCTAGAGTATGAGAGAAAAACAAGACCTTACTCATACAGTGATAAGAAAAGATCTGACGTAATGATCAGTGATAACATTGAGAAAGGAATAGACAGAGAGATCAGTGGCCTACCTGACCATCACAGCGTTGATCTCGACTAACGCTTGTAATTAAACATTTGCATGTATGTATCTTGCAAACACTGTTCTATGGCAGAAAGTTTGTCAGTCAACTAAGTGATGACACTGGCCAAAACTGACTTTGCCAAGTGTCCCAGTTCATCTCAGTCACAGCCATTTCTTTTACGTCATTTCGGCCATATTCAGACCCAGTCTGAACAATTCTTAAATATTAGTTTCTATCTAGTTAGTTCAATATTGTACCATTGGGATCAATGCGGATATACCAGTGATTAATACGGGGTAGCTAAGCCAGTTCATATTAGGAATATTTAAGTCCAGTTCTTCTAACCATTGATAGGCCACTGCTTTTGCATGAATACATGGCCAAAACAAGAGAAGTCTTGCAGAT
>JAGKTI010034745.1:0-11398 GCA_018397915.1 Birgus latro | reverse complement strand
AAAGAAGACAAAGAAAAAGAAGAAAAGGCAGCCTTGAAGATAAAGAAAAAGAAGAAAAAAAGAACAAGAGGGGTACGAACCGTATTGTCGGCTTGGGTATCAGTTTTAGGTATCTCAGATTTATCTGTTGGGTATATGCGTGTGTGTGTGCCTCCCCTGCTGCCCCCTCCCTGACCCCCTCCCTTTCCCATGTCTTAATTCCTTCTCTCTACCTTCCCTTTCCCTCTCCCTCTTCTCACTATTCCCCTTCCCCTCTCCCTTTCTCGTCCGTCACTACCGCACACCCCTCACTCTCTCCCTCTCCCTCCCTACTCTCACTCAGCGTTTGACTGCCCTCTCGCCCCTCTCTCTTTGTTCTCTCCCACCCACTCTCCTCTACCTCTCCCAGCTTCCTTCCGCACCACCCCTCTCTCCTAGGTTCCTACTCTCCTCTCCCTTTCCCTTCTTCCCTCCTCCTTGTCCTCACTTCCTGTGCACTTCCTACCGTCCCACCCCTTATTATCCCAACCCCTCACCCCGTGTTTTTGGACACCCCCCCCCCTTCCTACTCCCCGTCTTCCCAGGCCACTCACTCACTCTATCACCTTGCCCTCACCCATTCGTTGCCTTCACCCCTCCTCTCATCCTCACCTTCTTCCCCCTTCCGACCCCCTCATTCAACTCTCTTCTCCTCAACCCCTCTCAGTCCCCATCTTCTCCCCCTCCTTTAACCCCTTCCCCACTCTCTACCTCCCTCATCCACCTCCACTCCTTATACTCCCGCCCTTCCCTTCCTGCCCTCACCCTGTCTTCCCTCGCCCCCTCCTCCCAGACGTCTCCTTCCCCCAATATCCTACTCCCTCTTCCCCTCCCTCACCTCCCACAGGACCCTGCTTAACCTCGACCTGACCCCCATCTTTTTTATACGTGAGTTTTCCGTGTGTGTGTGTGTGTGTGTGTGTGTGTGTGTGTGTGTGTGTGTGTGTTTTCCTTCTTCGTATAAATGCTGTATGTATGTACGTGTATGTATATATGTGTATGTGCATGTGTGACAGGTAATGTGCATGTGTAGCCCACTTGTGTTGTATCATCATCATCCAAATCGTATTTTGCTCTAATAAATGAGGTAAGTAGGACCGCGAAATAGAATAATGAGAGCACAAAGGAAGGAAAATTATCAGCAATATATTTGATATGAGAATAATAGCGTAAGTAAATGCAAAACACTGATATAAGGTGTACTGTACCTGTTGGGGATGATTCATGGTGGTCTTATTTGTGTTCTCCCTTTAGTCGTGGAATAATAGGCCTAATAATAATAATAATGTTGATAAAAATAATAATGATAATAATAATAATAATAATAATAATAACAATAACTGATAAAAAAATAATAATGATAATAATAATAATAATAATAATAATAACAATAACTGATAAAAAAATAATAATGATAAATTTACTAGTTTTAATCATCACCCTCACCTTCACTTTCACGTTTAGCTTTATCTTCGTTGTTGTCGTCGTCGTTGTCATCATTTTCGTCTCACTGGACAACAACGAAGAGAAATTATCATCATCACCCAGGTAATCATAATTATCATCATCATCATTATCAAAGTAATGATAATTATCACCATCATCATCATAGTTAACGAAGAAAAAATATAATACTTAATCATGCTGAAAACTCATAATCATGATGACCATCATCATCACAATTCATCACCATCCCACCATGACCACTATCTACGTCAGCAACGATGCCTGCAACGTAACACCGTTCTTCCTAATCATCGTCATCAACATCGTCGTCGTCGTCGTTGTCAGCTCAATCAAGCGACAGTGCAAGAACGATGAAAGTGTTAGAGTGGTGTGCTTCAAACCATATAGAGTAAATGGGTCTGGTGCCTAATTGGATCCCTAGAGCGGGTCAGCCAGAGGTCAGGGGGTCAAGTAGAGTGCGGTGGCCAAGGGGGGTTGGGAAAGGGTGAGGGGAGGGGAGGGGGAAGGGTCAGTGGAGAGATGCTGTTGTAGAAAGGGCGATAGCATCTCTTGTCCCAGCTTAGACTCTGCATGAGCAGCAGGAGGGGGACATATTTCTTGCACCTTGCTCTCTCTTCTCTTCTTTCGCTCTTTTCTTCCGGATTCTCTCTGTCATTTTCTCTTGTCTCGTTTGTTTCATTTTCTCTTATATTCTTTCAGCCCCCTTCCGCTTTCTCTTTCTTTTTCTTTTCCCTCCCCTCTCTCGCTTCTATCTCCCTCGTTCTCTTAGTTTTCTGCCCTCCCTCTCCCTCATTTCGACCCTCATCTCTACCACTTGACATCCCTCTCACTCTCCCTTCAGTCCTGTCATCCCTCACACTCTCCCCTCTTCACTCTCACCCATCGCCCCCTCCCACCCAAGCCACACCTTACCCCTTCATCGTCTCCCTCTCTCCCCACACACATGTAGCTAACTGTCTCACTTTGTAATGTTGTTTCACATCCTGTCAAATTTATTCTCATGTTTGTTGGAAGAGGAGAGGTTGATTAATATATCTGTATTTGCTTATTGATATATCTGATTTTACCTTGATTACGATTTTGTTATTTCCCCAATATTCATGTGCACAATTGCATTTATTATATTTATGAAAATATGTATAGGTAAACATATCTAAGTATGGGACAGCATATTTTTTTTTCTTGAAGGAGGCAAACCATTTGTTTTTGCACGGGAAACTGACACACACATATTTTTTTCCATAAACTCCAGTCCATATTTGTTCCCAAGCTTAGGAAGTTCACTTTAGTCTTGGACTGGGAAACTAACGTCAGAGTTATATTCTTAAGCATTCGTCTTCATAAACTTCAGCCTTATTCTAAGACTACATTTCCTTGAAAGGCGAGGTAGACATTTTTTTTTTTCACTTAAGTAATGAAACTGGCGTCTTGGCAATTTTCAAAAACATCCTTCTACATAAATTCGAAGTCCTGGTTAATGCTTACGTTTGCCTGAAGGCGGAGAGAGAGAGAGGCAACTTGTTTTTACTTGGGAATCTGTCAGAAACATATTCCCAGTCATAAATTGTCCTTAAAAAAAAAAAAAAAGACTAAGCAACTCTTCCTCCTCCTCCTCCTTCTCCAATCCTGTGATGCAAAATACTTCTTCAACATAGTCGCAAATATCTGGAACCGAGTACCCTCAGATACCGTGAACAGTATCTCAGTTAAGACATTTAAAAACAAAACAGACATCTACTTGCGCGAGAATCCTCAGCTGGCACTATTTTACCAGCTATGCGTAAGCTCATTTCTCTCCTGTCTACAAGGCACCCCGTAAACTTAATGCACCCACACATATCACTTCATCATATATTTTTCAATTTATCAAATGCAAATAACGTAGCATAAGGACAGACTAGGATCTGCACAGATAGTCCTGAATTAACGGTCTCTACTTTTACTTTCGTGGTGTTATGGGCTATGGATCACAGGGCCCCTGTTAGTTGAGTGACCACCATCGGGATTTTTTCAAATGTACCAGGGGTCACTGCTTCAGGAAGTAAGTCCCTTGCCTCAGTGAAGTGAACGGAGCTAGGGCCTGAATGGCTGCTGTCTACCTTAAAAGCGCCAGGCAAGGCTGCCGCACCACCCCTGAACATCCTCACTGTGCATTTTTCACAATCAACAGACGCCCCGTTAACTCAACGTACCCGTATATAATGCCATGCCTTAGTTATTTATTTATTTGATTATTCATTTTACTTTATTACTTTCTCAATCAGGTTATTCAGACTGGTAGATTATAGATAAAATATTATAGAATATAAATTTTCCTTTTCAGTTTTTCCTACAAAATTTCCATGTCAGTTTCTCCATGTTGCATCGTGGTCCTTCTCATTTTTTCCTGCCAGTTTTCACTGGAGGGTTTGGAGGCGGGGGAAGCCTTATTGCTTTACTATCCTTATCCTCCAACATGTAGAATTAAATCTCGTAATCATAGTCTACTCTGTAACAAGCAGCCTCGAAAGGACCATAAGGTCTGTGACTGTTTGCTTTTCTTTGTATTTCTCTCCCTCCTCCTCCATTTATTAGTATAGTTTTCGTAGGTAGCTAAACAAGTCATTTCAGTAATATTATTGGAACGTATTTGTCGTCACAGTTTCAAGTATTTTATATATGCCATCACTTACCTGAAAGAGAAGAGATTTCATTTTTCGTAGGAGATCCGTCACATGAAAAGATTTACTACAGGTTCCTTAATTTTACCGCAAAAATTTCATTAATTCTGAAGAGTTGTGAGCCAGATAAGCTTGTGGCAGTGAGCGTGATCTGACAGGTTTCGAACATAAGATACAAACAAATCAAAGGACATAAGACATAAAGTACTGCCGGCCTATTTCTAGTGCAAGTATTTCATGTACTCTGACCAAAATGGCGTCGTAATCCAAATACGTGTGTGATAGTGAGGATGGTCTGACGATGTTTATGTATGTCAAATTCTTGACAAGGAGTGAACACAATATAAGCATATGAATGAACGTACTACCGGCTCATGATTCTGCCGCAAATATTAAATTTTTATCTGTTGTAGCCAAAAGGTGTTGCAGTTTCGATGAGGTGACATTAAAGGTGGTCTGACAGGATGCAAATATAATGTAGTACCTGGAGGGACACACTACCGGTCTCTTCTTTTAGCGAATATATTTTATGTATTTGTTGTGATGCTGAATGGGGTCTGACGTTGTGTATGGCAAACTCTAGAAATTTTATGCCAACATATGGAAGGACATACTACCACCCTCTGATTCTGCTGCATATTATTCTACGTACTGTGACCAGTAAGGCGTTGTGACCTCGATAAGAGTGGGTGGTCTCAGAATGTGGCGGTGTCAGACTTAACATTGTCTTATCATCTTGGCCACTTCCTGGAATTTCACTTATCACTTGTGGAGGCAGTCTTATCATTCCCTGTTAACAATGAAGGGTGTGATTAACCACGCAAGTAATAGATATCTTTTGATTCACCCCCCACGCCCTCCCTACCCACCCATTTTCCACTCCTACCTTCCACCCTCCCAATACCTCCATCCACCCTCCTTCCACATCGTCTCCCTTCTCTCATCTCCCAGTTTCTCATGCACCCTGCCCTCTCCCCGTCTCCCCCCTTCACCCCTCCCCTACCCTCCCTTCCCTTCGACCCTACTCATTATTCGTTCTTTACTCCTACTTTCTCCCCTTCTTTACACCTACCTCTTCTCCCCGTTCATCCCTCATACCCATCCCTCTTATACCCCACTCCCTTATCATCCCTTTCTCCCCCACCCACCATCCTTACCACAACTTTCTAGTCCCGCTCACTCCTCATTTCCCATCTATCACTCACCCTTCACTTCTCACTAACTCCTCTCACCCCCATCCTTGTCACCTAAATAAAATAGTCTGGAGAGAGAGAGAGAGAGAGGCGGGGGAACAATCACCTCCACTCCTCTGTCTGGCCGTCTCATCCCTCATTAGTCCCATCACCCCATGAGAAACCCACTCATTAGCAGCCGTACCCCTCTCATTAAGCTCTTCCCTTGGTGATAACATCAACAAGCCTTACGCATGTTAATATCATCTCTTTAATAAACCACTTCTATATTAATAAACCATTCCTTCGTTTATCCTTATTAATAAAGAGATGATAGATAAGATGATGGGGTTAAGAATATCGCAGAGTCAAAATCTTCTGCGTCTTACTGATACCACCTTAACCCTAACGGCCCGAGAACGTAATATTTCTTTGCTGTCTAAGTGTCTCTTGACCGTCCCCATCTTGACCATCTGCCTGCTAATGTCTGCTTTGAATATTATTTCGGCTAGCGTTGTCCGGTTGTATTATGCTGGAGCGACACGTACTGTAAAACACCGTAAATGTAATATACTGTCACGATTTAGGTCGAGGATAAAGAACCAGTCTAAATTCTGGGATCTATGGCTATTTAACCCTCCACTTCTTATAATCTCTCCTGTGGTAGCAAGAATTAAATGAAAAATACGTCATCGGAGGGAAGGGATGGACAGTCCAAATGGTGAACCCAGGGACGTCTTATCAAAGGTGTATAATTCCTTGTGGTACTAGAATTAAAAGAAAGAGGTATCTGAACTTAAAGGGTTGGTTTTATAATCCCTCCGTACTGTATACTTGTCCTGATTTAACCTTTCCTGTGTTAACAATCCTTGGTCTACTCAATATAGCTTTCTTAATAACTATTTCCCCTCCTCCCCTCATTATTAAAACGATTTCCATGTTAACAAACCTGTCCATGTTAGTAAATCAACCTTAACAAAGCCTGGCTATCTTAGTGTACCCCCTTAATAACCCTTCCTCCCCACCTTAATAATCCTTGCTGCACACAACCAGGGGTGCCCAAACACGTCCTCTTGCTCTTCCTCTGCATAAATAATAGCATTGCTTCGTGACGCGCCTCTCTACCTCCCCAGCAGAACCCATTAGCTCCCCCTCAACCCTTCCCAGCCCTTCTTCTACCCTTCTCAGCCCTCCTTGTACCCTCCCCAGCTCTCCCTCTACCCTCTCCATCTCTCCCACTACTCCCCAGCTCTCCTTTACCCGCCGCCTAACACAGCAACCCCCCCCCCGCTCCCCCCCGCCCCTCCTACTAGTCTGACCCTTTCTGCCTTTACCTCGTCTCTTCAGCCCTTCAACCCTCTCCTTCGTGCATTCTCTCTTTCTCCCTCATTCTCCTATTCTCTCACCTATCTTGCATCACCACTCCCAGCCGTCACTCCTTCCCCTACCTTCCCTCACCATCACCCTTTAGCCCTCTCCTCAGCTTACTACCCCCCCTCCAGCCCCCCACAGTCTCCCCTTTATCCCTGACCCCTCACATTTCTCTCCTCCCCACCCACTTCACCTCTCTTCCCTCACCACCGACCCAAGACATCCTTCGCTTATCTATTAAATTTGAGATACAATAAACCAGACTTTCACTTTGTACTTATGCGAGGGATACTTGTGGTTGGTGGGTGGGGTTGGGGAGGGGAGGGGGGGGAAGAGAGGAGTGGCGGAAGGTGGAGAGGGAAGGGAATAATGTGGGGAGGGAGGAAGGAAAAACTAGAATGAAAACGCTCAGGAAGACATAGGAGAAGGAGGAGGAGGGGAAATCGAAGGTCGGAAAAGAGAAAGAGAATGAGAACGTGGAGAAGGCTGAAGGAAGGAGAATAAAAGAGGAGGAAAGGAAAGGTTACGGGAAGGGAGAGAAAAGGGAGCGGTGGTGGTGTAGGAATATAATGGAAGCACAGATAAGAAGATTGTTAAAGATATAAAGGCATATCTGACGGGATTCATGTTGTTATACACCTTAAAGCTTAATTAAAAGATGGTAAAGTAAAATGAAAATACTATGTTGATTTTTTGGGTGTAAAGTTCTGAAAATTAATACCTTCCACATATATGTGCACTCCAATATAAAATAGAGTAAAATGTGGGGCCAAGAAATGTGGTAGAGGATCGGTAGAGAGGAGGGATGTTAAATAAGCACAGAGAAGGCTGTAATATGGTTCGCGAACGAGTAAATATTACCGCACAGGACTTAGAGACAGTTAAACATATACCATGAGTAGTAGCCCATGTGGAGGCAGGATCGATGGTGGACTGAAGAAGGGAATGGAGCCGAGGCAGGTCTGAATCTGAAGCATAAAAAGATAAGTCATCAACATGAAGAGAGGCCGAAACAAAAGGGGGGTTGAGAAGAGGCAATATCATTAATAGCTATAAGAAGAAGGTAGTACTGAGGACACAGCCTTGAGGGACACCTTCGTGCTGGTTAAAGGCACGGGAAAGGTGGTCTCTTAGACGGACATGAAAGGTTCAGAAGGAAAGAAAATTTTGACAAAAAACACCCATGTTACCATGCAGACCAAGGGAGCGAAGGCAACAAAGAATATGATACCTCCATACCGTACTGAAGGTTTTTTCTAAACCAAAATAAGATGACAATGACCGACTGACGGAGGGAAAAAGCAGAAAGGATTAAATATTCGAGCTTGAGAAGAAGATATAAGGTACTGCGTGCTTTGCGATACCCAAACTCTAAGTGGGAAAAAAGACTACGGGATTCAAGGTGCCACATGAGTCTAGTATTGACCATCCTTTCAAGCAGTTTACATAAGCAGCTAGTCAGGGCTATGGGACGGTAATCTTGAGGATGGTGTCCAGGTTTATCAGGTTTAAGAAACGGAAGGATAACTGCTATATGCCAATCAGAAGGAAAGAAACCGTCCGCCTAAAATTCATTATAAGGGGAAAAGAGATAGGATGTGGCTTGTGGGGAGAAGTGTTTTATCTTAACGTACTTAACACCATCAAGTCGTTCTCTGGTATTTTTTACGGGAGTTAAGTGAAGACGATAATTCACGAAGAGAGAAGGGAGCATTAAGAGCTCCTTCAGCAGACAACGTAAAAGAAATTGGTACAGATTCAGAATCAGATTTAAAGCTATGACATTCTGGAGAGAGATGAGACCCACTACTAATAAGACTAGTATAAATACCTAAGGCATCTGCAACTAAAGCTGCATCAGCTGTACACTGGCCATCGATATGGAGAACTGGGGCCTGGGGTGGGATATGTTTGCCTGATAATCTACGAAGTTGGGATCAAATTGCTGCAGTAGGTACATATATCGAAATGGAAGAAATATGTCTCTCCAACTAGAATGTTTAGCCTGATGGATGGCACAACGAAAGACAGAAGAATCTCGGCGACATTATGAGGAGGTTACGAATCCGACTGGGGGCAAACTGTTTACGGCGAAAACTTTTCCAAGCAGTACGTTTAACACTGAGAGATCACGAACAAGTAGGAATCTACCAAGGCACACCTTTGCCAGTAGACAGTCGCGTATCACGGGAAATGACAGAGAGGGCAGCACTTGAAACCAGAGCAAGGAAGGACAACATGTCTTGTGGAGAGAAAAAATGAAGGAGGAAGTGGGGGTATTGTATGAGAAGAATATAACTCCCAGTCAGCAGCATGGAACTGCCAATGGGGAGTGACGAGGAAGAGGGCAGTAAGAGGGAGGAGAGAGTTTGACAGGGAAGTGATCACTAAAAGGATTGTCCTCTAATACCGATCATTGAAAATGGAGAGAAACTGAAGGGAAGCAGAGGGACATATCCAAATAAGAGAGGGAATGATTATGGAGATCAGAGTGAGTAGGGGTGCTAGTGTTAAGGATGAAAACATCTTGAGAAGAAAGAAACCATTCTAATAAATGTCCTCTAGTGGTGATCACAGTCACCCCACGGGGAATGTCGGCAATTGAAGTCACTAAGAAGTTGCTCTGAGGGAGGAAAGGAATGAAGAAACGTGACTAAGTTAGGAAAATCGAGAACAGGAGAGAAATAGAAAGAGTCAACTGTGATTCACTGACGGAGAATAACATGAGCAGAAGTATGAGGGATAGAAGAAGAAAAAGGAAGATGTTCAAAGGGGACATCATTGCAGATAAGGAGGGCAGCGTCATTTGAAGGAGGGGATCCAAGAAAAGTATAGCCAGGATTAGGAACCAAGGAAGTATAAAGAAAGCTTTTTTCTGAAGAGAGATAAGAAGAGGATAAATGGGAGGAAATAAGAAAACGAAGGTCAGTACGATGGACACGAAGACCTCTAATATTCCTCTGAAAGAGTGCCATGACTATGGAAAATCAAGTGTGGGAAGAGTGCAAAGATTATTTACGATGTTGAGGGAGACAGTATCCTGGAGGCATACGTAAAACATGAACGGAAGAGATGGGGAAAGAGAGGGAGGACGTGGTGATCACCACAGAACAGGTGGTTGAAAAGAGGAAGAGTGGGAAACAGAAGTGAGGGAAAAAGGAGGTGTAGGACAGGAAGAAAGAATGGGAAGGGAAGGATCCGGAAAGGTAGGAGGAATGGGAGTTGGAGGGAGTGGGGAAGGGGGGAATGTAGTTCTGTGGTGACAAGGGTAGGCAAGGAAGAGGTACGGTGAAGATCATTGATGATACTTTGCAGGGATTCTGCTTCCATAGGAGAGGACAAAGGATGAGTGCGAGCTGGTGACACAGCATTATGGTGCTGTTGTTTGGAGAGGGGGGAACACTGGATAGGTTGTGCAGTAGAGGAAGGGGGGGGGGAGAGACCAGGAATATGAGATGGAGAGGATACAACGGCACATTTATGTTGGTTAATTCAGGTGAGGGAGGAGAAGAGCGGGAGTATACTGAATAGAAGGGAGGTGGGGTAGAGGGAGCAGAATGAACAAGAGACGAAGGGAAGAAGAGGAATCAAGAAGAGAGGCGAGAGTGGCAAAAGAATTTGAGAGAGGAACAGAAGTGGAGACATGATGCACTTGAAACCTGTGATGTAGGAGTGGATCTGGTCATGCGGCCATAGAAGATGCCAGGGGAGTGCCCCGAACGGCGTGCATGTCAATGGGCTTCTCGGAGGGTAAGCCCCGTTTTCCACCTGATGTGGGACATTTTGATTACCCACCCACAGTTACCACCTACTTTCATTCAGTTACCCTTGTACAGCTTCCAGTCACAACCACCCACTTGCACAGCCACTCATGGGTCTCTCATCCATCACCAAACCGTTCATCCACAGCCACAGTATACCAGTCATTATCCATACAGACCAGTCACCACACCGTCATCCACCTACTTAACCACATACTTAGAGTTAACACCACATAGCCAACGAGCCACCACAGCCACCCATCCACCACAACCACCTATCCACCACAACCATAACCCCACAGAACCATTGATGCACTTGATAAAACCACACACAAAAAAAAACTCATCACGGCGTGAGTGCTAATTCCCCATCCCCGAGGCTTCACCCCCCCCCACCCGAGTGTGTCTGCAGGATGCTAACGAGAGAGAGTGTGTGTGTGTGTGTGAGTGAGAGAGAGGGAGAGTGAGAGAGAGAGAGAGAGAGAGAGAGAGAGAGAGAGAGAGAGAGTGTACGTGTGTGTGTGTGTGTTCTTTTGCCCTTCCCTCATCATTCACCTTTTTAATTAGCTCCTAACCCACAGATGCTCAGGGTCCTTTAAAAAGAAATGTCAGTATTTAATGAGTTTTGCAACTATGGGCCGATAGACGGAGGGCGGTACGCTAAGTATCTTTCCAGAAACAATATCTTTTAGGAGCTGCCTAGCATGGGCCAACTGGCCTACTGCAGTTATCCTCTCTTCTTATGTTCACACACACAGGAACCCATGGCACTAATGGGATAATTCTTCTTTGTCACCTGTTCCCAATACATGTCATTCGGCCCCTTAATTCCACACTCGTCCTCTTTACACATCATAGGTCCCCTTAATTCCTCATTCGTCCCTTTAAATTCTCATTCGTCTCCTTAGCTCATCATTCGTCTCCTTGACTCGTCATTCTTTCCCTTCGC
>JAGKTI010034744.1:0-11398 GCA_018397915.1 Birgus latro | reverse complement strand
ATCTTCCCCTTGTACACAGTCCTTCAGGGATTGCAATAACATGTGTATGTCTCATGTTCATTATATTCTAGTCCCTTGAAGAGTGGAGTATAGACAAAAAATAAAAACATTGTGCGGAAGAGATTAAAAATAGTTTTCTTCCTTTTATGTTGTCTTCTTTTTTTTCTCCTCATTTTGTTAAATTCCCTTACTTATAACTTAGTAGTAAGACAGAACTGCTTCTGGATTTTACTTCACCAGTGCATCATTGACTCTTGGATAACTCGATATTTGATCTCTATTGAAAAATAAGATTTACAGTTTTTCCCTTAGATTTTATTTATTTACTGCTGTGACCGCATGTGGGTAATGAAAATATGGACCATTGATGATCCCATAGCGCAGTTCGCAATATAGCAGTATGTAGCATCGAACCAGCGGCGGAGATGACGCACTTGTTTTTATCTTACCTAGCCTCTCTCCTCTCGTTTACTGTCACTATCTCTCTGTGATTTCATTCACTTTATAGTTTCCTCCCATCATCACTCTCTCCGTCTCTAATCTTCCTCCTCTTCCGTTTGTAATCATCATTCTTCTTTTGTTAGTGCTCCCTTTCCCCATCCGTCTCTCTACTCATTTTTCTCTTTCCCCTCGCTGTGTCTTCCCTTTTCTGTTCCTTACCTTCTCTCATCCCCCCAACTCTCCCACATCCCCAGCTCCCCCCCCCCAAATCTCCCGTATTCCCAACCCTTTGTACTCCTTTGAACACATCGTCACCTTCTCTCCCTCCTCCTCGCAGTATCTTATACGCAGCCGTCCTCAGTCTCATCCCTCCCTTTCTTGTCCTTTATCGTAGTCATATTTGATAAATTGTCTTCTGTCCTGCTCCGCACAATCATCCTATTGATACTCCTTTATGCATGACTTTTCTGCCCTCTTTTTCTTATTCAGCACCTTTATCCTCTCCGTCATCCCCCCCTAACCTTCTCTCATCCCCCCCACCCTCCCCCTTTCCCCCCCCCCCCCCCCCAATTCTTCGTCACCCTCCCAACTCTCCCTCATCCCTACCTCCCCCCCAATTCTCCCTCATCCCCAACGCTCCAAATTCTCCCACATCTCCAACCCCCTAACATGTCCTTCAAAGTCCCAAATCTCATCTCATCCCCCCAACTCCCCCTCATCCCCAACTCCCCCCGTCATCCTTTCATCCCCATCTCTCCCACTCCTCCCTCATCCCCAACCCCCCTAACTGTCCCTCAAACCCCCCGGCCAACCCTCCCTCACTCTCAGCTCCCTTGAGCATTGCTTTCCTCCCTGTCTGCCTCCCCCCCTTCTTTCCCCCCTCTTCCTTTGCTCCTCAGTGTCATGTTTTCTCCTTACTCCCTTCATTCTTCTCCTACTCTATACCTGTCATGTTCTTTCTTTGCTTCTGTCACCCCCTTGCTTCGTGTAATTCCACCATCCCCTCCTACTGTCACTCACCCCATGTTCTCTCCTTCCCTGCCTGCTGCTCCTCCTACGCTCCCTCACCCCCCTTCTTCCCTCCTTCTCTCTTTCTCCCTCACTCCACCACAAGCGCGTCTCTGTTTACAGCGCTAGGACAGTTCGTGGTCGGTTGCTGTGTGGGACCAAGCTACGTGTTGAACGTTGAAATGCAAACTAAAAGTGTTGATGGAGTGGGGAAAGTATTGAGTATGGACAATTGAAAACGGTGAAAAACAGGCTCAATGTGTTATGCATTTAAGGGAGTATTGGATGTGGGTAATTCTGAACGGTAAAAAGCAGACTGAAAATGTTCGAGGACTGAAGATAATTTGGGCAATTTTGAACTGTGCATAGCTAATTCAAACTGCTAATAATAAAGGCAGTGTTGAGTACGATTATTCTGAACAGTGAAGAGCAGACTGATATTGGTAAAGTGAAAAGATTATTGAGTGTGGTTACTTCTGAAAGGTGAAGACGAGACTGAAGGTGCAGAGGCAGTGAAGGGATTATTGATTAAGGGTAATTCTGAATGGTGAAAATCGGACTGAAGGTGCTGATGGAGTGAAGGGAACACTGTGTATGGGTGATTCCATTTCACTCGAATGATGGAGAGTTTGTTTTTGCGGTGAGTGCTGCATTTTAAGAAAGGTTGCAGCACTGATTTGTTAACACCGAGAGAAACTTTGAGAAAACTAAATTACAGTCGTACGGGGCGTTCTGTGAGGTGAGATTGTCAGAGATAAGGGCTTTCTGGGAGTTGTGTGGTGAGGGCTGGGAAAGGTAAGAGCTGGCAGAGTAAGGGCTGGTGAGGGCTGGCCGTGTGCCCAGGAGCCTCATCAGCTGCCAGGACCGGCTGTGTGCCCCGCCACCCCCTCCCCACTGCTTACTACCACCTCCCCCAGGCCGAGCGGCGGGCAGGCGGCGACAGTCCCGAGTGTAGAGCGGCGCGGGCAGTGTGGCGCCCCTCCTCTGTCATGTCACACCCCCGCCCTGCCCCACCGCACGCCCTCCACCACCACGAAAACACACCACTTCACTTACACGGAGGTCCACAGTGATACGGTGAAGCAGAGGGAGTCGGGGAGAACCCAGGCACAGCAGCGACAGAAGTGCCGCACTGTGACCGCAGCTGTGGTGGTTGTCACGAAGGAGGACCCGAGTGTGTGGTGAGGGTAGCATGGGCAGGCAGGGGGGCGGGGAACTTGTGCCGTGGTGGAGCCCTGGCGTGATGTTGGCCCCTGACCAGCCCCGCCAACACCACCAGGCTCGCGACCTGGTGCGTGACCCACCGCTGCAGGATCCACTTACTCGGCGGGAACGGACCGAGCTGCGGCGCCGCAATACTCAGAAGAATCGTAATCGACGTACGGCAGGGCAGGATGTTAACTGTGATACGGGCTGGTGGAAGGTGCTGCCGGAGTGGATAACATGGGCATTTGGTGTGGTGTGGGCGTGGGGCGGTAGAATAGGCGTGGTGCTGCTGACGCAGGTAGTGGGCGTGGTGTGGGGCGGAGCGGTTGAGGGCGGCGGGCGTGACGGTGCGGGCGAGTGTGGTGATGGTGGTGGAGGTAGTAGTGGCGGTGAGGGAGCCAGTGTGTCCTCAGCACGGGACTGGTCCGGGCCACAGCCAGCCCCTTGCGGCACCCCACCCTCGCCGCCCCCGACCACCCCGCCACGCAGTCCATTGCTTCATCGCGCTGCCGTCCTGAACCTCGTCCCTGCTGTGCCTCCGTCGCCCTCCCACATTCCTGTCACCACTCCAGTGACAGGGCAGGAACCTCCTCGTCTACTATCCCGTGCTTCCATGATCCACCCCAAGAGTGAGTCACCGCCCCTGCCACCCCACGCCCACTGTGGCGCCCATCAGTGTAATGTGGCACCCGAGGGCGCCCTAGCTAAGGCTACCCCGCACCCGGTTCTGGAGGCAGTGCGGGGTTTCACGTCACTGCAGGAGGAGATGCTGGTAGCCATTAGAGATGCTAAGGAGACTACCTCGTCCCTCATGACAGCCAGGAGAGACAGCACCGCTTCCCTGCAATCTCTCCCTTCTTCCCTTGGTAGACAGACGGACTCCCACGCCAGCTCCGTTGTCAGTTCAGTTGTCAGCTCGAAAGCACCAAGTCCTTTCCCTGAAAATGATCCAACATTCCAACCTCCCGATCCCGTCCCACCCGACCCCATCGCACCGGAACCTAAACCATTATTAATCATGCCCGACCCCACGCAGTCACATGTCCCAGCCACACCTCACCCCACTCATCAGCCAGACCCAGAAGACTTCGACCAGAATTTGGAGGACGACCTTGAGGCCTCGTTAGCACATTTAGATCACTCCAGTTCAGACACGGACACAGAGGTCGAGGAGCTGAGTCAGCTGGTGGAGAGGCAGGACGATGTCGATGTTGGGAGAAAAAACAACGATTTGAGAGAGTGTGAATTTGTCAGTGATAGAAGAATTGAGTATGAAGACGATGACGAGAGCAGGTATGAGAGTGCTTTGGAGGGCGAGAACGACGGAGGCATTACCGTCAGAAGCACCCTCGTCCTTGACTTAACCCGCCGCCACGACGCCACTTACCCGAGAGAACTATCGCCTCCCATCACCACCAACGAGGACCTCTTGACACCCCCAGCCTTAGAGCATGACCCCGAGGTGCAGATGCAGAGCCAACATGTTATCGATGCTATTGTGGATTTGACCAGGGGCTCTAAAGGTGGGGATGGCAAGCTTCCAGTACAGCAGAGTCCTTCGCCCACCTCCCCAGTATTGCCTACTACCCACACCCTGTCCACTACCTGCCCTCCTGCCCACACTTTGACCGACTCCTCTTTAGTGCAGCCTCCTCCTCCTCTCTCCATGCTAGTCCCCGTCATGCTTGCTCCTCCTCCCTCCCCCGCCCATCCCATCCCCGGCCTGCCCCAGCGGTCACTCCAAGGCCACCAGATACAGACAGGTCCGGGCCCCCTACTTCGCCATCTAGAGACAATTGATAATGACTTGATAACTGACATGAGGGAGGCAGGGACAAAGCTGGGCGATACGGAAGGGAAAAAGGTGGAATCGAAGAGTGTGGTTGAGGGAGTTTGTAAAAAGAGAATGAAGGAAGAGAATGAAAGAGACAGAGAAGCGGCAACGGTAGTTGACAGCGGGTATGATTCGCTGTGTAGTGTACAGAAGCAGCCAACAACAGTACAACATAATATTTCCAATAGTGAACTGAAGTCAAACTCTATCCCGATCCAGTTCTCCATGACTTCTGCCGCTACGTTACAACAACCTGTCACAAAAAAGCCTCCCTTACCACCTCCATGGCCCGCAGCACAGGCCAGGAGTCCACCCAAGGACACACAGTGGAAAGAGATGGAGGGAAGACAAAAACAACACGAGAACCAACAGAGTAAAGATACAAACAGGACAGGAGAAGAGTTTGGAAGGAGAAAGGAAGAGACAGATATCATGGAGAAGGAAGATGTCACCTCATCCCTACCTCCACTCGATATCACCAGTCTGAGGAACGAAATTAGTGCAATAAAGGCAGAAATTCTGTCAAGAAAGGGCAAGAAAACACCACAGCCATCAAAGGACACGGTAGAGAAATGTTACGTAGCATCGTGCGAGGATCTCACCAATTTGAGGGATGAAATACTGGCGCTTAAACAAGATTTCTACACACTTCTGCACGAGAACACGAGCTTGCTGAAGGAAGGGAAAAGCAAGAGTCAACAGCAGAAGAAACTTGGATATTACAGCCACGGACCACATCTGAAACACCAACTCAAATCCGTCAGCATTGATAATGTTGACGACCTGAAGAAGTACAAGCCCAAGGAAGGCCCAGACTTTCTTAGACACAAGGGGAAGGGTCGAAGCGGTCAGGGGCAACAAGGATTTACTGTCAGTATGGTGCTAGATCTTGCTCACAACTCCACCAGTTCCACAAAGCCCCGTCCAGCGAGCTACATGTTCCCTGACTCGTCCAACATCAGTTCCGGAGTCGTAAAAACACACGCAAGCGATCTTCCGGTACTTCGTGAATCCATTACACCAGAACCACCTTCCGAGGAGAGATTATCAGCCGCCTCAGACGATATACCACTAGATGTAACGCTGAAATTATCGGGTGGTGTCGTCACGGAATGTCGTCGAAGTAAAGCTAGGAGTGATGGTAATGATGATGATAGTGATGGAGAGGAGAGTGACAGTGATAGTGATGTTGGTGATGGTGTAGTGATGCGCTTTACCAGTGTCGAGAGGATATTGTATGGAATTGACCCGTCGCCTTACAAGTTCAAAAAAAGGTCAGTTAAGATTTTTTATTCATTCTCGTACGTCAGCCTCCCATATCATATATTTTCAAAGTCGTTTTTTTTTTTTTAAGCGAAGTATAGTCTTAGACACGTAGGATACTAGATTACACTGTTGTAAAAACCGTCACGGTCTGTGTTGTCACAGTTTGACCTTGACTGAAAGCAATTTATAACAACTGAAATTATACTGGCGGTTTTCCAGGCATTCGCCATGGCTTTTTGTTTTTAGTTTCTCGTTGTTTCATCGGTATAACTTTCATTAATGACTGAATTGTCTTTATTTCAAATATTGCACGTTAAGAGATTGCAGTATTATTCCTATTAAGGGCAAATTATACTGTATTATTCCTATTAAGGGCAAATTATACTGTACGTATATAACCGATGTACTTTTGTTTTGGTACGTACGATAACCCAGAATGAAGCTGTAGTAAATGAGAGACATAATAGAGACTATTGTCGGAATCAAAGATTCAAGAGAGACAGGTAGAAATGGCATGTCCAGACGAGATATTGAACGCGTCCTAGCAACAGACGCCTGCAGTGGCCCCTCCCACACACGTTTTCCATGCTTCTCGGGCTTCCTTCCTGCCTTGACGTCATGTGATGCAGGGTTTTATTGTATATTTTCACGTAAGCAAGTCTTGAAATCATAATTGTGTCCTCCTGGACATGCAAGTAATGTCAGTGACTTACCTGTATATAGTATGATATTTTTTAATGCAGCTTTACAATAAGTTGTGAATGAGTTACGTTAACTTCAGACATCAGCCATAAAAACTTGTGATATAGGAAACAGATTCTTTAAGACTGGATGAGCAAAGGATAAGGTTTGCAAGAAAATCGGAGAAAGTCTGGAAAAGGGCATAGGAGGGAAAATAAGAAATTAACGTTTTTTAAATGACTAATTAAGAAAAGAACCTGGAGGGAGAAAGGAAAAGATGCAAGGCTGGAGTTATAAAATGAATAAAAATTAAATTGGGCAGTGATGCTTAGAGCTCAGGATTAATAGTTTCGAGAGTAGTAACCTCGGGATTATTAGTACTACAGATAGTAAAACACTTGAAGAAAGCAATAGGGAATATGTTTGTGTGTGTGTGTGTGTCTGTGTGTGTGGTGTGTATGTATGTATGTATGTGTGTGTTTGTGTGTGAGAGAGAGAGCAGTTGGATTGAACCGTGAAAAGGGCTGAGTAAATATATGAGATATTTAACAATGCTGGGACAGAGATGATATTGATAAAGAGAACAAGTACATTATTCTTTAATCACTTAACAACGCTGACATGGTTTTCATTCTTGCTGCTGCCAGACCCCAGACCCCATTAGCTTAGGGGGTGCCTTTTCGAGCTGGTGAGGCTGATTAACCATCGTTAACCTCTTCACTGCTAGACATCATTCACAAGTTACAATCATTTGAAGGTAGCAAGAAAAATTATAAATTCGTGATTTTGTTAATGGGGGGTTAACCAGTGAATGAAAGGGAATTATAATCTGGAATCCTAGAGAGTAAGAGGGATGGATTGAGAGTAAAGTTGTGTAGAGTTCTATTGAATCGAGCGTATTGCCACAACGCCAGCCTCACTAGGCAAAATTTCTGCTCTCGTGGACATCACACGAGCCCCAGAAGCGACCCAGGGCAGGTACAGGGGCAGGGAACCGTCAGTTTTTTATCCCTTCAGTTCCAGATTTTTTTTTCATTATATTCTTGCCACAGCCAGATGGCGTAATTCAGATTAGGAGAGAGGGTAAATATAGGAGAGGGGGTTATATGGTCTTCATTAACCCCCTTTATAATCATGGCGCTCGCCTAACCTCCCTCATGACGTTTGATATTAGCAAGCATATTTTATAGTTGACATTACCGTATTCAGGGTGTTAAGAGTTGACATTACCGTATTCCGGGGGTTAAGAGGAGTGCAGATTGAAGGCCTACTTTTGTTCATAGACATAATCTTAACTGACATTCTTCTGGTATGTATTAGTGTACTTAGGCTAACAGAATATCCAGTATTGCGGTACCTTGCCGTGAAGGGAATGCCTTCTCCATACGTAGAGACAGTGACCTTTGAGAGATCAAAACATTGAAGCTGAACCGTGCCTGTTTTCATGGGAAAATATTAATTAAATGGGATTAGCATGATTAAACAATATTCCCTAGTAGCTACAGTATTTAAGTATTCACGGAATTTTGGGTCTAGAGGATCTTAGGAGAGGTAGTATGATCTGCTCATGTGAATCATGTAATTGAATGTGGTCGTGTTTGTTCTTTTACACACACACACACACACACACACACACACAAACNAGAGAGAGAGAGAGAGAGAGAGAGAGAGAGAGAGAGAGAGAGACTGGCCAGAGGGTGGGTGGCTAGGCTTTGTACAGGTGGTGCGCTTGACTTTTCAAAGGGGAGTGGGGTGTTTTGGAAGGGTCCGCTGTGGTTTTTATACGGGCATGCTGGTAGGTACCCGTCCGTTCAGGTAACCAAAGTGTATTTTTAGATGATTAACCATCTGGATTTCTTCTTTCTTTCTAACCTGTTTTATCGATAGAGAGGGGGTAAGGGATGATATTTCTTACAGCTAAATCTTGTTTGCTGAAATCAAAGGCGTATCACTTACTGATTTCTTGTATCCTCATGATTATCTGAATGTGAACTAGGCGGGCTGCAGGTTGCAGCTGCCTTATGTAATGTGCTATCCTCCTTGCAGAGTGCCTGTAACAGTTTTACTTAAAAGGGAAAAGGTAGCATTCAGACGGGAAAGGAGGAACAGGGTAGCATTCAAAAAGGAAAGGGTAGCATTCAAAAGGGAATGGGTAGCATTCAAAAGGGAAAGGGTAGCATTCAAAAGGGAAAGGGTAGCACTCAGAAGTGAAAGGGTAGCATCAAGGAAAAGAGTGGCACTTGAGGGGAAGAAGTGGCACGTATAAGGGAAAGCGTGGCACTCTTTTGGGCTAAGGTAGCATTCAAAAGAGAAAGGCGAAGCCCTTAGAAGGGAAAGGGCTGCACTTGAAAGGGGAAGGGTGACACTCAGAAGGGAAAGGGTAGCACGGAGAAAGGAAAGGTTAGCACGCGGGGGGGGGGGGGGGGGGGGGGGGGGAAGGTTACCAGTGGGGTGGGTTGTACGATAACACTCAAAGCAGCCGTTGCCCGCGGTCAGTATCAGCGCGTAACAGATGCACTTCCCCTCTCTCATGTAACTTTAGCCTTGCACCTCTCTCCCTCTTCTTTCTCCACCCTCTTTTCTTTCCCCACCCTCTCTTTTCAGCGTTTTCCACTCTTGTCGTCCACCTCCCCTTCTCTTCTGATTTGTCTCTCTTCTCTCTTTTTCTAATTCCTCTTTCTGCCTCCCTCATTTCTCTCTTCTTCTACCTCCTCTTTTTTGTACCTCCCCCTTTTCTCTTCTCTTCTGCGTCTGAATCTTCTCACGTTAGCAAGAGTGAAATAGAAGTGATCATGATACTGAAGGGTTAATGGCTGTCTACACTCAATCTGTCACTGTCTGCTTCTCACGCTCCCCAGTCGTTTGTCAGATGACTTTCCATGTTCCCACTGCCCCCTTCCTCAGGACTTCATTCATATTCATTTTCTTTCTTATTTTATTATCCTCCATGGATTCCTTTTATCAGTGTACTCTTATCTCGCATATCCTTCACTCATACCTTGCCTCTTATTCTCCCTCATTGCGGTCAGTGTCCCTGTTAGCCTAACAGTACTCAGCGTCCCACTATGGGAGCGGTCCTGTTCGTCTAATGTGCATTAACATTCTTAGGACACGAGGTAATTCACTCCCAAAGACATGAGCGAAGCCCTATATTAGGACCTTCAGATTGTGCATCACATCCATAGACTTTAGCAACTTAAGCAAAGCCCCATAGTAGGACCCAGAAGCTCCCGCACTTATCTTGCATACTGTTTTCACACTATACCAATCTAACTTTGTGTGTGTGTGTGTGTGTGTGTGTGATTTTTTTTTCTTAAGGGTATGGTAGTGTTTTGTATTGGCAAAGTTTTACTCGCTCACATTCCCCTGTTTTGCTGTTTTTCAAAGTTTTCTTCCTGGTTTTTCCTACCAACTCCTGTTTTCTTTCCATGTTTCCCTTGCTTTTTCGAAGTGTTTTACTGCTTTCCCCTTCCCTTTCTATTCTTATAATTTCATTCTTTCCTTTTCTCTCTCTCTTTTCCTTAGGCCTGCTATCCTTTGTTCCTCTTGTCTTTCGTCGTTTTTGTTGCTGTTGCTTATCCCCTTCTTTTCTTTTACTTTTCTTTCTCCCTTCTTTTATTCTTCAATATTTTCTGTTTCTCTGAGACTCTGGTTCGCCGTTTCCATCTTGTCTTCGTTCTTACTTACATTATCTATTTTCTCGGAAGTTCCCTTTCTCATGCCTACCTTCTTTTGTCTTCCTTTTTTCCTGCCCAGCCTTCAGTCATTTTCCACTTTCTTATACGCATCCTTGGGTCCCTCATCTCACATTTCTATCTTCCCCACCCCCTTTTCTAACACTTCTTCCTCACAATTTCCTCTCATACAATTACCACCCTTCCACTCCCTTTTCCTTCTCTAACTCCATCTTTCTCCTTTCTTTTATTGTTCTTTTCATATTTCCTTCTCACTTCGTCCTTTCAGTTTCCTCCCCATGGATGTGGACACTTTTCCACTTCCCCTTTCCCTCCCTCAGTACCCTTTCCCCGCTCCCCTTTCCCTCCCTCATCTCCCTCATTCATTCAGCTCTGTACCCTCGAGCTTGCCTCCTATATTCACAAACCAATTGTGAAAAAAGAAGAGAGAGAAAAAACGTCTTTTTTTTTTTTTTTTTTTTGCCTTGGACAGGGACCCTGTATTGGTAAATGAAGGTCCCCTTAGTCGAGTCCAATTAATTTCGACAAACGCTGTGTAAAATGTCATTACTGGAGGGTTCGTTACGACGTAGGTGGAATGTTTTTGTGTGTTCGTGTGTTGATGTGTGCGTTGTAAATATTAACTTATTTTTGTTCCTTATGAATATTATATTGAGTATATGTGCGGAGGTGTTGCATATGTTTGTATATATGGTATACGGTACCATATATATATANGTAGATCAGTAAAGCCTGATTTAATGAAATTCAAATCCTTAAACTGTTCCCTGCTCCTGCGAGGATTCGAACCTGGGTCCGTCGGGACTGCAAGCCACCTCTCTACCGATTGAGCCACCGCCTCCGGTACCATATATACTGTATATATATATGTATATATATAATTTGTGTGTGTGTGTGTGTGTGTGTGTGTGTGTTATTTCTATGCATGTGTGTAGGTGTATATTCCGCATTTAAACATGCAAATTGCAGTATATTAGCGTACGTTTCTTCTCACATCGACTCATCGTCATTATCCACGATCCAGGTGAATGATATTTTCTGGTTAAATTAAGAACAGAATCTGGGCTTTCATGTGGCATTTTCAATTACTTCAGAAACGAGTGTATAGATTTTGGAATATTTTAGTAGGTGTGGAAGGCGCAGGTGTGTCACTGAAAAGCTGGAATCAACAGAGGTCCAGATATGGGAGGATGAGACAGATATTTGGCGGATATGTAATGGAGTTTGTGGGGTTAGTGTGTATTTAAAGTAGAACTGGATTTAAATA
>JAGKTI010034743.1:0-11398 GCA_018397915.1 Birgus latro | reverse complement strand
GTCACGACTCACTCAACACAACGTTACAATGTAGAAAATTCGTGACATTACGCCCCTTAAAAATTTCAAATTTTACTCTAGAGTAAAATTTGACACTATATATACAGTATATATATATATGCATCCTAACTCAGTCACACAAGATTCACACTGTGGTGTGTGTACTATCCTGTTACAGAAGAAAACAGTGTCGCCTGTGAGCGTAAAAACCTCGTATTTACGTTAAGGAAAGCAAGCTTGAGGGAAAAACTCCGAGACGACAGTGGAAAGTCCTGCACTCAGGTCAACTGAGCGAAAAATTCGCTACATTTACATTAACAACTAATTGTTATGTAGCGTGGTGTGTGATACACGGTGTAGGTGTGACAGTTGTAGTGTAACTGTACCTATGTGTAAGCAATAATAATAATACATATTAAGGCAATAATAAAGGCGACGAGGGCAGAAGAGATGAAGTGCCAGGGTGCAGCAGACGATCAATGGTCCTGGACATCATCTTCACCCAACGACTGTACCTGTGGGGATGAGTCAAGGTGGAGTATCAATAGTGTCAATGCAAAGGTTACACTAAATTACAATTTCATCCACCCAGCAATCAATCCACACACACACAAAAGAAGGTACTTTTTAGCCGAAAGTCAATAACGAATTTCGTAGGTATGTCGCAGTTATTTCCCCAATAGTTGCCTTTCTAATCTACACTTACGCCTAATAAAAGGGCTCGTCGTCGGTGCCCTCGGCTGGGATCGTACCACGACTACCCGCCTGTCATCAGTGTCCTCAGTTGGGCTCACTGTGACTGCACACTTATGGCTATACTTAACATTACAAAGGGCTCGTCACCTCGACTACCCGTTTGTCATCGGTGTCCTCAGTTGGGTTCACTGTGACTGCACGCTTATAATTAGTAAAGGTAGTCGAGAATCGCTATGCAACTTTGGCAGGTCACCTTTTAACACCCTGCGTGGGTGTGAACACTCATGTGGCTTCTATGTAATCTCCGGGAATCCTCAGGGAGGCCCACGGCTCGAGATACACCACAAGGTAATTCAAACTCAGCCTCAGATTGCCTCTGCGGGGTCTCGGACTTCCCCCTTAACCTACCTTAATCTATAGTGCACTTATAACTAATAAAGGTAAGTTGAGAATCCCCATGCAACTTTGGCAGGTCACATTTTAACACCCTGCATGGGTGTGAACACTCATGTGGCTTCTGTGTAATCTCCGGGAATCCTCAGGGAGGCCTACGGCTCGAGATACACCACAAGGTAATTCAAACGCAGCCTCAGATTGCCTCTGCGGGGTCTCGGACTTCCCCCTTAACCTACCTTAATCTACGGTACATACAATATGCACAAGCCCTACGCTTACGACTAATAAGGGCTTGTCGTCGGTGTCCCCAGTTGGGATCGCCGAGAATGTGCACTTACAAGCTACAGTACATATGTATGTACAGACCCCAGACATATTATGTCCTGTGGGCCAACAAGCGACGTGAGGTCTTAGCAACATAGTACTGACTGGGAACCAAGCTAGTTCTTGGATTGCTCAAATCTCTTAGAACAGCACAGTCTTAGGAAACCCAGTGTACGACAGACACTCACGTTACCACTGCCCTCTCTCACACGACTCAGAGATTATGGGCGTGGATTCAAACGGCGCAGGAAGGAAACTTTCCTGAATGGTGGTACGTCGACACACATTGCAGGAGTGCACAAAACTATCTATATCCTGTCCCATTCCTGGCCAGAAAAAGTCAGCACGGATACGGCCTTGGGTTTTCCTTTTGCCCATATGACCTCCTGGTGCTGAGTAATGACCCCATTCTAACACTGCTTGGCGGTAGTTTGCGGGAACGACAAACTGCAGTCGAACCTCGCCCTCGGGTGTTCGCGACTCACGGTAGAGCCGTCCTTGTCTGCGAAGGAACCTGGCTCGTCCACCCCGTGAATACTTGGTCACTCTACCCTTTTGTTTCTTCCGCACAACAGCAAGGGTCGGGTCAGTCTGTTGCTCTTGGACAACATCTTGACTGCAAATCAGATCTTGCGGCAATGCAACAGCCACTGGGGCAACACAATTTGAAGCCGAAGTCTGTGTAGTGACATCTGTGGTGCAACTATATTTGGCACCTGGTATATTGCCTATAATGAGGTCAAACAAAGGTTCTTGCATGACAACTGCAACTGTTGAACCTGTGTAAAAGGGAGATGTTACCTGGATACGTGCCTCAGGAAACAATCTCACTGATCCATCAATAAGCTGAGCTTGTACCTGTCTGCCTGTATACTCTTCAGGATGAACAAGACTCTGCCTGACAGTACAACCTGAGGAACCATTGTCTCTCAGTACATTAACGGAAACACCTCCCACAAACCCTGGCTGAACAAGGAAGGCACTGTTACCTGTGGGAGGGCCTGTGGAGGAAGCGGCCAGCCATTGATAAGGCTGCCTGGCATATAACTCTTCAAATGTGACAGGAGTATTTGCCTTAGGGATTGTACCCGAACTAGAAACATGAGGAGTTGTACTCACCCTCTGGGGAGCAGGAGCACTGACGGCCTGTGGAGGAGAGTTCACCGTCTCAGGGGGACTAGTGAACTGTGAGGGAGGAGCTGTACTCACCATCTGGGGAGCAGGAGCACTGACGGCCTGTGAAGGAGAGTTCACCATCTCAGGGGAACTAGTGAACCGTGAAGGAGGAGCTGTGCTGTCGGGACCGGCACCATCGTGCACTTGTTGAGGAATGAAGGCTGCTGCACTCGCCTCCTGCCTCCGATACACTGGGGCTGGTGTCGAAAAGGTTTGTCCCGGTTGGCGATTACGTGGCTGATACTGCTGCTGTTTAGGGTACTGCTGCTGGTTAGGGTACTTGTTGTACCTCTTCCAGTCAGGTTTCTGCGTATTCTGCCCCTGGTCCTTTTGCGGTTTGTTTGGACCATGACCATTATTTTGAGAACGGCCTTGATGCTGGGTTTCAGTCTGGGACTGCTTACCAGATTTAGCAGAGTCTGTCCTGTTCCCGGACTGCTGCTTACGTGTTTCGTACCCATATGCACTAAAGAAAGCATCAGCGGTTTGTACCATTTCTGATGCGTCCTTCACTTTGGACATCTTAAGCTGGGCTACAAGCTCAGCAGGCCACGACTTTTCTAGCTGTGTACGCAGCACGAGGTCAATCACTCCCTCTTGTGTGCTGGGAGTCTCGTCCTTCTCCATCCACTCGCCCAAATATGCCGTGAGATGGTCGAGGAACTGAACGGCTGTCTCCTTTTCCTGGAGACGCGCCTTCATGAACTGACTTCTAGCATGATCAACAGTAAGACCGTACGCTTTGATGAGTGCGGACTTCATCATCTCATACGTGAGATTCTCTCCGCGAATTCTGTGGAGAATGTCGAGGGCGGGGCCCTCAAACAGGCTAAGAAATTGAAGCCGCTTAGCTGCCTCATCCAGATCGTACAGGTTTGCCATGTCTTCGAAACGAGCTATAAATGGCTCGATTCGCTCGCCTTCCTTGTAAGAGGGAAGCTTGAGACGTGGAGTCGCTAGAATAGGTGCCGGGAGAGCAGTAGAGGAGCTTGAATTGGCTGCACCCGGTGTGCCTGAAGCCATGGAGTCTCGTTTTAGCTTTAAGACCTCCAATTCGTGTTCACGTGCTTGGCGTTCGTGTTCACGTGCTTTGTCTCTCTCCTCACGTTCACGTTCTTCACGTCGTTCTTCGTACTCCCGCTGCCGTTCGCACTCCTCCCGCTCCTTCTGCCGTTCCTCTCGTTCAATTTTCCGCTCTTCACGGGCGGCATTTTCACGTTCCTGCTCGACATTGAAGCGCAACAGGACATAATCGCGAATTTCCTGGGGGTTAGTGAGCCCCATCTCTTTAGCCTCTTGCACGAATGTACTGTGCTCCATCGTGCTTGGTTAAGACTGAGTGACAACTGAGACTAAGTATGAGTGAGTGATTCGGTAATAAATTTTAAACTAGGAGTTTATCCTGGCGAGGTCGCCAGATGTCAGGGGAAAATGAGAGTTTGCTCTGGCGAGGTCGCCAGATGTCAGGGGAAAATGAGATTTTTCCTCTGGCGTGTCGCCAGATGTCAGGGGAAATTTAAGTATTCCCAAGAACTTTGAAATATTGTATAATTGGTATACAATGTATAGCTAAGTGTGCTATGTCAATTCTCTAGGGTCAAGAATTACAAACTTCCTCAACGGCACGCAGCAGAGCTGCAATATTGAGCTGCAATATTGTACCGTTGGCCTACGAGAAAGTTTCTTCTCCCCCCCCCAACAATCAAAAAAAAATTATAATAATAATAATAACAACAGGCTCTTGGCTGAGCCAAACTCCCAGCTAGCACAACGGATTTAGAGAGTGATGTTAAAGCTGGCCTAAGTACCGGCCGTGATTTAATTCAAAAGTTGTGCTAACGCAGAGTAGCAAACTGTATTAAATAACAGAGTGGAGTAATTAAACACAGTTAATAACTTTAACAAAGCTCAAGAAAAGAACTGTGAATTTATTAATTACAAAGAAATGAATTAACGTTACATGAAATTCAAATCAAATAAAGGAATGCACTCACTCGCTCAAACACTCAGATAACGGCTAAATATTTCAAAAGGCTTAGCCTAGGAAAAAACCAGAAAATACTGATCGGTATGGATGAAACAGAGCTGCTGTGACGATCACCAAAGTGGGTGGGGCTGCAGGAGACACGCCAATACAAGCTGAAATCTGAAAAACGCTAGAAAAGCACAGAGCCTAGAGAGGCGTCCCGCTTCGCGCCGTGTCTACAAGCAAACTGAGCTCTCATTCAAATCGGCGGCGCGACGAGCGCGGGAGGTGCGCGCGCCGGCGTGCAACAGCTAACGCGCCAACAGACAATTCAAATTTACGGGACGATGTCACGACTCACTCAACACAACGTTACAATGTAGAAAATTCGTGACAATAGATAGATAGATAGATAGATAGATATAGATAGATAGATAGATAGATTGATATACAAAATGACAAAATATGGGGTTATATAATAATGCAATGCATAAACTAAGCCTTAACCCGCCGAGTCGCACCGACGTACGATGCACGTCACTACTTTTTTCCACGGACAGACCCAGTGACGTGCACTGTACGTCACGCAGTTGCAAGGCCCATTGTGTGCACATTTTTCAACATTCGCGGGTGATTTTTGGTAGGCATATGTGGGAGACCTTCCTCTACCTGCTGTCAAGCGGGGATACTGCCTGGACCCACCTAACACCCCTTTCTCCCCCCTCCCCCCCCACACTGGGCAATTCACCTATTAGCAGTAACCTAGCCAGTAAAGGTATGTTGCCCCACGGTCTCTCCAATGACGAAATTCATGGTGAAAGTGATTCCTGAGGTGAAGGACAAAGGAACAAAGAAGCTAGAGGTAGAAACAAACAGAAGTGACGAGGTGGTAATGTCGTAAAGGAAGGTGCCATATACTGGGGTGTTGGGTGACAACATTGCTTATAAACGCCTATATTGTTGTGTAAAAACTAATATAGACTTGTACTACACATAAATTCGTGCCAAATAAATGAAATAAATACGTAATTTAAAGTAGCTTGAATTAGTTAACCCTTCCATAGTTCGTTTTCTTTAGCCAGGTACCCTGAAAAAGAAGGAAAACGTAAGGTTGAGTGACACCTGTATCAACATTTTTTTACCTCAGGATCGCGATTTCTCTATGAGTTTTCGATGTTTCTCACCAAAAGCGAAGGTTTCAGCCAAAAAACAAAAAGTCGAAAATCGCTCGGGATCTGGGGGTAGGATGGGTAAAAAACCGGTCGGGACGTGACTGGTTAAATTTGTCACTAGATGGCAAAAATAAAACAAAACTAACATCCCTACTCCCAGAAACCGAACTAAATGCGTTAAGCCTCCGGGAATGACTTACATATTTTTCCTTATAATTATTATTTCCTTTGTTGACGCCAGACAATTTCTCTTGGGAATGGGAAGCTTACTGAGGTGTAAAGGTTAGGTAACATGAATGGAAGTGAATGAGAGTGTCAAGGATAAGAGTTTGATTACCAAAGTTATAACAAGAAGGATAGGGATATAGCAACCAAAATAATGCAAACTTACATAGCGAAATTTTCCCTCGAACTAATTGGACCACATTCTTTTTTATTCATTTACGCAAGCTGGAGGGTTTACATCCGAGGGATGGTAAGGGATTACAGCTCACATAATGTCGTTCAGAGGTGAGTAAAACTTGTCAGTCTCGCCTTAACCCTCCCAGCCCCGACCAGTTTTTTACTCAGCCTACCCCCAGATCCCGACCGATTTTCAACTTTTTTTTGGGGGGGCTTAAACCTCCGCTTTTGGTGAGAAACATCTAAAATTCATAGAGAAATCGTCCTCCTGAGGTTAAAAATGCTGAGACAGGTGTCATTTAGCCTTATGTTTTCCTTCTTTTTCAGGGTACCTGGCTAAAGAAAATGAACTATGGAAGGGTTAACTAATTCAAGCCAATTTAAATTACATATTTATTTATTTATTTATTTTGTACGAATTTATGTGTAGTACAAGTCTATATTGGTTTTCACACAATAATATAGGCAATAAAAGCATTGTTCACTCACCCAAAACTCCAGTATATAGCACCTTCCTTTACGACATTACCACCTCATCATTTCTGTTTGTTTCTACCTCTAGCTTCTTTGTTTCTTTGTCCTCCACCTCAGGAATCACTTTCACCGTGAATTTCGTCATTGGAGAGACCGTGGGGCAACATACCTTTACTGGCCAGGTTACTGCTAAAAGGTGAATTACCCAGTGTGGGGGGAAGGGGGAGGGGGGTTTAGGTGGGGCCAGGCAGTATCCCTGCTTGACATCAGGTAGAGGAAGGTCTCCCACATATGCCTACCAAAAATCACCCGCGAATGTTGAAAAATGTGCACACAATGGGCCTTGCAATTGAGTGACGTTCGATGCACGTTGGTGGGTCTGTCCGCAGAAAAAAGTAGCGACATGCATCGTACGTCAGTGGGACTCGGTGGGTTAAATGTCGGAACCGAGCAGCGAAGCCCCAAGCCCTTATGCTCCTGATGGGGCAAAAAGGATGGAATGATAGATAGACAGCGAAATAGACAGACAGACAGACAGATAGACAGATAGGTCGGTAGATAGAGACATGCACAGGGATAGACAGAAAAACCGATAGATATACTGTAGTTCTTTTTTCGAAGTCAGCAAAAGTGCATTCAGCACTGGCGTCGTCTTGGCCCCAGTTCCCGTAGACATAAACTCGTACAAGTTCATACACCTGGCGTAAACACGCCTGGAATGGCTCAGGGCAGTGCGATGGCAGCGTGTCTGATGAGGCTGCATGGACTTCGCCGCTGTGGTCAGAAAAATGCTTTTATCATGGCAGGGAATAAGAGCAGCTTTTGTTTTTAGTGAAGGACAATAATGTTCTCTTGGAAGACAAAAAAGGACATTTTGGTGTTTTGGTGGAAAAGTAACCATGTCAGCGAAAGATTGATTGTCCATTTGATTCCATTATGAGCTGCGATGTTCCAGTTAACCCCATAAACACGAGAGGTCTTCCTAAGATGAATAAAATCGCTTTATTGCACTGTTCAGAATAAAATATAAAGTGCGTCCTCTGACTGAATGAATTAGTGATGTGCAGAGGATGTTTTCAACCATTATGTAAAGACGTTTTCTTTGGATGTTTAATGTAGGCATTTTCCTGGATTAATATGCATAGGGATGTTTTCATTTAATGTTTTATGGTCTTTGTATTTTATACAAAGCAATCTTTTCATCTGACAGAAGTTAAATGGATATTATCATTCAATATATATTTTGACCGAGAGGCCCCGAGCTTTACAATAACCCTGAGATAAACCTGGAAAGCTAGGTAAGTAGAGTGGGCGGAGGTGTGTGACGGATGAGGGAGTGTGAGTGTGCCCTGGTGTGGCCCGTGATATCAAAAGCACAGTGGAATGCCAGGGTGACGCTCTTTGTGCAAGGTAACCCTCTGACACGACATGGGCACTGACGGACTGGACAGCGAGGAGGGAGTGAAAGGAGGGTATGGTAAAAGGTGAAGGAAAGAAGTGGGACGGGGGAATGGTATGCGTAAAAGGGAAGTAAGGGTAGAAAGGAGAATGGAGGCCGGAAAAAGGACATGGGGCATGAAAGACGGAAAGAGGCAAGAATTGAGAAGGAGGAAATGTAAGAAAAAGAGTGAAAACTATGAGAAGGAGTGATGACTGGATTAAGAGCTTAGGGGATGAGAGAGAGAGAGAGAGAGAGAGAGAGAGAGAGAGAGAGAGAGAGAGAAGAGGAGCTAAGGGAACGAGATGGAAGAGGGTAAGAGTGAGTTTAAGATGGGTACGGTGAAGGATGAGGTAAGACGTGGTTAATGTATGGGAAAAGCATAGAAAAGAGAGTAGAGAGAATGAAAAAGGAGGTAATAGCAGCACTACAGGAGTGGAGGAGAAAGGTGAAGAAAAGAAGGAAGGAAAGAGGGAGTAGGGACGGAGTGGGAGCTATTTGAAAGGAGCATGTGGAGTCACGTGGAGAGACAGACTAACAAATGAGGAAGTGAAGGAGCGTTGTGGTGTGGTTGTGGACGTGATAGGAAGCGTTAGAGGAAACACGTTAAGGTGATTTGGGCATGTGGAGAAGATGGAGAGTGAAAGACTGACGAGGAGAGTGTATGTGAGTGAGGTGGAGGGAGCGAGAGGGAGGGGGAGGCCGAGGATGAGATGGAGGGATTGAGTGGAGAGGTATATGAGAGAGGGGGGTGTGAGTTGGGAGCGTGGTAGTGAAATGGCGGGGGACAGAGTGACATGGAGGCGATTTGTCTGTGGCCACCCCGTGCGGGATTGAGGCGTCTGGCAATAGATAGATAGATAGATGGGCTGGAAGGGAGAATGGCAAGGCAAGAGCGTGAGGGATGGTAAAGATGAAAGCGGAAGCACACGAAGGGTTTGATGAACGGAGAAGGACAGATTGCTAGAGAGAAAGAGGTTAGGTGGTCTATGCTAGTGAGAATAAGGAGCAATTCCAGGCGGCATAGGAAGCGATTTTTTGTGCTCACGCCATCTTAATACTATCTCGCATGTTATTTAGTTTTATTTTACAAATTATTTCATGTTATTATAATTTTATTGACAGCAAATTTATCAGTAGCATATGAGAGGATATTTAGGTGCAATTGATAGTGTAAATCGCTGAGGAAGAATTTTGGTAAAACATCTCCTAGATAGAAATTCCACGCTGAGAGGACTTCGAATGGTAACATTCTGTGTCTGAAATTATTAGTGGAGCAGAGCGTCGTCATGACCTTATACAGATTGCTCTCGAAAGGACGTCTTCTACTAACACTTCGATTATTTCCTTATTTCTACCGATAAGCATTCTACCACATATTTTGCTGTTACACTGAAAAGGCAAATACCTCTATGATTTTTTTTTTTTTTTATGTGTCCGACTCTGGGCATAGGCTTCACAGCCTGCTATCAAGGCCCAGTCGTCCTCCTACAATCTACATGTCACCACTTCGGCGCTTAACACCCACCGTCCATATTGAATACATGCTAGGGCTGTCTCATACATTACTGGTGTATTGGCATTAGCGGGGTCATTTTTACGACATGTCGGCGGGTCTTCTGGTAGATCAGTAAAGCCTGATTTAATGAAATTCAAATCCTTTAAATTGTTCCCTGCACCAGCGAGGATTCGAACCTGGGTCCCACGGGACCGCAAGCCAACTCTTTACCACACACTTGTGTTTACTCTTTTACTTTGTACTGGGGAACAATTATACCTGACCTCCATTCACATCCAATCTATCCCTATCTCTTCCCCGTATTTAAACATTTCACCACACTCTCCATCAATTTCCGACACTTTACCCTTTTCGCCTTTCTTCATTGTGTTAGGTAATTCCATCTTATTAATTTCTTCCTCCCTCCCTGTGTTCTTTCTTCTCCTAGACATTCTTCGACCACTTATGCTTGTTGTACTTTCTATCTCTATACTCAGTAAGTCCTCATGATATTCTTCACTCAACTCCTAATATTTCTTAGGGCCGTAATTAAAGGGGTTTAGCACGTTTCCTAGCAGTTCTTTCTTTGCATTTTATTTTGCATATTATGCCTCAGTATTCACTTGTATGTTAACCGTTGTGCAAAGCAGGATGCTATCATTTTCGGCAACTCACCCTAAACCGTTGTGCGAGATTCAGCCTTTCTGTGTTTGTGTTTGTTTCTGTATCTGTGCCCTAACTCCTCCTAGGCTATTTGATGGATTTAAATGAAGCTCCCCAGTTGAGTTCGTCTGGTTACTCCGAAAGTCTTCCACTATATACACTCTTCTAACCATGATTTTTAGGGGGGAATCATCCCCTTCACCATACTGAAATTTCAAAAATAGTGGAAGGAGGGCAGAAATGGTTTTGATATCTTATTACATGTTGCAAAATGGACTTTTATTCGTAGTGTGATATTTGGGGAGCGTGACTCTACCCCCAGTGATTCTTGGGAGGTTAGCTTCCCCCTCTTAAAAAAAAAAAAAAAAAAACTCAGAAATACAGAAATATGGGATAATGAGCAAATGTTCTTAGATCATTTCGTCTGGTTCCTTGATAATGTTCTCCGCAATAAAATTTTTCTTGCGGATGATCAACCCCATCCACTTACAAACGATACAATATAGACAAAGATGGGCAGATATCGCTTTGATATCTTAGTACATGTAGAATGGGATCCCATCCGCTATCCTCTCCTGCTGCTGCTACTACTACTGCTATTATTATTACTGCTGCTACTATTACAGCAACAACAACAACAACATCTACTACTACAATCACTACTACTACTCCTATTACTACTACTACTACTACTACTGCTGCTGCTGCTGCTGCTAGTGCTGCTGCAGTTGTTGCTGGTGCTGCTCAAAGAGAGTGTCCTGGGATATCGCCATTCATATATGCCACCATTGCGATCCTGTTGCTTTTACATCAGGACACTTGCTTCTTTTATAATGCAGTAATATTATTTTGTAATTCTTTTAAATCGTCATGCATATCTCGGGACTGGGTATGTAGTTTCCCCACTTTCTCTGAATGCACAAGAAAAACTGCACATCCGCTTTATATACTTGTGTGTCGTTTTAGTATATTCAGTCAATGACATACAAGAGAATACTGAGATTATATAGCTAAGGAAGAGGTGTTACGAAAAGGGCAGACCAACTTGACTTATAACCGTGTGACTGGGAGGACGTATGAGAGTGGAGTGACTGTAGGGGAAAGAAGAGATAGACCAACAAGAAGGACGGGTGAAGGATATTACACTCCTTTCACCTTGTCTTTGTCAAGTTGTTATCTTATCGCTTATATGT
>JAGKTI010034742.1:0-11398 GCA_018397915.1 Birgus latro | reverse complement strand
GTGTGTGTGTGTGTGTGTGTGTGTGTGTGTGTGTGTGTGTGTGTGTGTGTGCGCGCGCGTATATGTAATGCAAAGAGAAAGGCCTAACTTCTCGCAATAAATATATGACTCCAATCCACCACTCTCCCCGCCTCAATTCCGGAGTCATCGCCGCGGACGTGGCATTTAAGAGCCCCTACGCTGCTCCCAGCGTCATAACTTACTCCGTCCATGGAATGCCCCTTGAGGGGGACTCTAGAGTCTTAGCCACCGATTACCACTCATGGACACTCATGTATGCCTGTGTCCCCAAACCCATCGGACATGCCAGTGAATCGTTTCGTTACTCTTGCGTAATCATTTGTGTTTATATTTACGTGGGTGCTATGCTATTACTTGGTCTAAAATTCACTTCTCTCCATCTGGAATGCTGAGTTGTGCCAATGGATTTATACTAAAATGCTATGCTAGTCAGGAAGAAGTGCTACGGGAAGGATGATGAGCCTTAGCATTGTCTTTTTCCACCACTGAGATACGTGAAATAATCTGCACAAAGGACGAAAATCTGAGCCAAGTTAGAGTGAAACGCATGTGGTGGGTTGGGTATAGTAAGAGATGGGAGGGAAGAGAAGGGAAAATAGGAAGAGGATAGGAGAAAGGAAGAAGTGGGAAGAAAAGGGTAGGAGAAGGGAGGAAAGAAGAAGAAATGACAGGAAAGGGCAGGGTAGAGTTGGATAATGATTTAGGAAGTGGTTGTGTGTATGGAAGGGATAGAGAAGGAAGGGATTGGAGAGGGTAGGGTTGAGTAGGGTTGAGTAGGGTATGGAATGGAAGGTTGAGTAGGTTGAGTAGGTCAGTGTAGGGTAAGACAGGGGTAGGCTAGGGTAGGGTTGGCAAAGTTAGACTAGGGTAGGAGAGAGCAGAGCAGCGTTGTTATGGCGGGCAGAAGCAAGATCCAAACTTAATTTAATCTAACGTAATCTATCCTAACCCTAACCAAACCAATCAAAATCAACCCAAATCAACCAAAACGAACCTAGTTGTCTCTGTGCTAACCTAACCTACCCAAACCCAACCCAACCCCTCCCAACCTAACTTACCCTAACCTAATCACTCTTACCCAGACATGAGTCAACCCAATCTGACATAACCTGACCTCAACTCAACAGGAATAGTCCGGATTCTTACCCGGAGCCCCCATCCCCCCTACCACATCATCAGGGAGGAGAAAAACACCCTTATCTCCTTGGGCATAGATGTCAGTTTCCTTGTGAAACAGGATACGTCTTGTTATAAGCATTACTGAGGTGTGTGTGTGTGTGTGTGTGTGTGTGTGTGTGTGTGTTTGTGTATGTATGTGTACCATTCCCATTATATGTATGTATATATATGTATGTATATATGCCCCCCACCCACTAACTACCCCACTAACACTGCAGACGTAATCAGCTGCTCCCAGGCTTTCGAACACAAACAAATACCATATGTACAGTCAGTCGAAGGCAAACTTTTTTTTTTCTATGTGTCCGACTCTGGGCATAGGCTTCACAGCCTGCTATCAAGGCCCAGTCGTCCTCCTACAATCTACATGTCACCACTTCAGCGCTTAACACCACTGTCCATATTGAATACATGCTAGGGCTGTCTCATACAGGACTGGTGTATTGGTATTAGCGGGGTCATTTTTACGACATGTCGGCGGGTCTTCTGGAAGATCAGTAAAGCCTGATTTAATGAAACTCAAATCCTTAAATTGTTCCCTGCACCAGCGAGGATTCGAACCTGGGTCCCACGGGACCGCAAGCCAACTCTCTACTATCATACGGGCAACTACTGTCCCCGTGCTCCACAATTAAAGGCCGTGAATAGCTACTCCAAGACTTTCATTACACCATCAAGAGGGTGTGACAAACATTTGGTAGCAGCAGTGTCTCGGACCGTCGTTTCTGACCGCCTCCTACAGTGTTTTAGTGGCACCAACAACTACTGGACGCCCCGCCTCTAACGGCCTCGCCCTCTCCCTGCCTCTCGTGGCTTCATACCGGCTATTACCGGCTCTTCATCTACAGGTGTCCAATTTCCCTCACCAGTGCCGCTCTTTACACCTACCACAACCCCACACAGGTCGCAACTGTCGCCGCCGCCGCCCTCCGCACCTGTCTTACCTGTTCTGACACCTGTTCAAACACCTGTTCATCTAAAGGTGGCCCTCTCCAGCATCTGCCGTTCCCCTGGTGTCACCCTCTGCATCTGCTGCATATGCCACCCACCAGCTTTGCATCTTCCTTAGTGCCTCCCACCTGGTCCGGATTAACCACCCACCACGCTCGCCTGCCTCTGACGCCGCCCAGCACGTGACCTCCCCGTTCACCCCCACTACCGTCTCCCATAAGCTGATCCACGCTCTCACCGCTCCTCTCCACTGCCCGTCCACTCCCTATCCACTTCGTTTACAACTCAGCTGTTATAATAGTATACCTTCATCCACCCATTCTTGACTCTCTATAGAGATTATCCTTCCGATTTTCTCTAGAGATTGGTATTGTCAATATTCATCTCCACCCCCCCCTCACTTCAAACTCACACTTCATACTCATCTTCACCGCCTATCTTTATTACTCATCTCCCATATCACTTTCTGTTTATTACGACCTGCATCCCGTCATCTCCACACATTTCCATTTCCATTCTCATGGTACAATTACTCATCTTCATACTGTAAATATATATTTATATCCCTACTCATCTCTCATCTTACATTACATCGCCACTCTACATGTCATACTTTGCATATACGGAGCTTACTCCAACCACTCTCAGCCAAGAAACAACGAATGCTCCCACTCCACCCACCGAGGACGATTCAGTGTTTCTATGTAGCAGACGCATGTACCCACGACCCGACTCCCAGCCTACCACTTCATTACCTGCCACTTCATTACCCACCTCCCAACAAACTTCCCCTCCAGATACTATACATCCAGATACCTCATACTCTACCCCTGTTACTACACAGCCTGCTTCTCTCCTTACTCCTTCCACTGTTGTTAACTCTCCTGCCCCACTTCATCTCCTGTCCTCCCTTCCCCTTACCTACCTCAACCTACTCTCTCTCAATTCACGACTCCCATCACTTCAACACTTCCAACCATGCAACAAACAATCCCTACTCCACAGTCTACCTATCTCGACTATGCAAGTCATCCTAAATTTACCGGTGAGGACTCAACTTGTTCTGTTTATGATTTCCTCAGGGAGGTCGAAACGGACATCCACAATCGGCGGATTACAGATGAAAACCTCAGAGTCTCTTATCTCATGGGTCGCTTACACCAAGGCAAATCGGACGTCGGCTCCGCGATCCGTGCAGGACATTTTGATGGCATTAAAATCTTTGATGATTTCCATAAGGAACTTATAATACTTTGTTGCCAGCATTCCAATGCCGCATCACTCATTGGGTTCACTAATCTCCTCAACCAGATGGATGAGGATTTGACTGTGCCCCCCCCCCCAACATGCCAAACTACGTGAAGCAGCCGCTGCCATGAAAGCCACTAGTAGCGAGACTCGCCAGTTACTTATAGGCATGAAATGGGTAGAGGAAATAAACGAAGCTAAAATGGTTTCACTCAACAACTTTGCAGATTTATTTGGTTACCTGAGATTCCTCCATTGACTTGATCCTAGACAGAGAGAGATAGCCCTGGCGATCGGTTTCAATCCATGAGAAAAATTGTTCAGATCACTAAAACCATCCTTGAAAGATCAGGTTCGAACCGCACGTGTCAGGCCACAAACCGCCCCTTGGTCTCTCAGGTCTGTCATACTACCGCTCCACCAGACCAATATTGCTCCTGTTCCACCATACGAGGCAGACCTGCCACGTATCGTTCTCCATCCCCCGGTCGTGATCAATCTAGTGTCTGACACAACAGACAATCCTCGATCCTCTGCTGGCACTGTGGTAAACCATGACAACGAGCAAACAGCTGTGACCGTAAACACACACGGCCTCACTCCCAAACTAGACAGCGTATGCCTTCCTGCTCGCATCATCCTACATGCAAGTATCATAAGACCAGTACAACTCACACTGCTGAGGAATGTCGTTACCTCAACCGCCACCAGTCGGGGGAAGCGCTGAGCCTGTATTGGACAAATATGACGTAGCAACAGAACATCAACTCCCCATCTGCCATGTTGGACCCATAACTTCCTCAGGTCTAGTCATTCTAGGACGGAGTAATGACATACCAACGTCGTTCTTCATGGGCACCGGATCTATACTAAACTTGATTTCTGATACCTCTTTTGACTTCATTCAACCCAACCCCAAACACGTCAGTTTCCTTGAGCCTCCTGACATTCGCCTATGCGGTGTAGAAGGCTCAGAGTTTAAGGTCAAGGGAAGAGTCACTTTAGAAGTACAACTAGACAGTGCCTTTTTTCCCTTTCCCAATAGAATTTCATGTTACTAACGAACTGAAATATCCAGCAGATACCCTTATTGGCTTACCCACCATGGCACAACACTCCATTGCATTATTGCCTGCCTGTAGTAGTATAGACATTTCGGGGTTCCCAGTCTACAGTATGGAATGTCCCCATCCTTTACTGCCAGTAAATTCAGTCATTCAGTCCCCCCTGACTCTTGCACTCCCTAAGAGTACAGAACAAGCCAAGCCATCATCATCATCATCACCCGAGAATACAGAGATCATTCCCTCGCTGACTCAGAGCAAGGACATGCATTCCTCACAACCTGATGATACATCCTCTCATCATTCAGAAAAGTCTCTTCCAGCCTCCTCTAACGACAGCACTACAGCCGACTCAAACATGTCTCACTTACCTACCTCACAGAGTCTGATTGATGTTCTCCAACACGCAGAGACGAGGTGTGAGTAACGAATACGTGCACAATTTTGTTACCGTATGAGTTCACCAAAGTCTCTATTCGTGTTGTAGGTGCGAAAAAAAGGAGTGGATGTACTAACATTACCTGAGATGTGTTGTGTGAATGGCTTATATGAGTCAGCCTGGTGCACGATATTAGAGGACAGCCTATGTTATCTATAATTGCTCAATGTCACGAATGCTCCACTAAAACTTAAAAGTAGTGTAAAGATCGGAGATTTTCTAGTATACCCAGCGGCTGTAATTGTGTGCCAGGAATCCTCTATCTCAGCTGTTCATACTGATGATGATAGTCAACCAACAGGTGTATGAGCCATTAACTCTACGGGATCTGCTCCGACTCGTTCACCTGGCCTGCTCTCACATCTGACTTGCACAGATTTTCCACAGCATAAATCTCAACTGCTCGACCTTTAGCTCGCTTACAGAAATGTGGTAGCCTTCCCCGGTGAACAGATGGACAAGACGGACTTAGTCAAACATCACGTAGAACTAGTACCAGGAACTCAGCCGATTTACATACCAGCATATCGGTTACCTCACAGCTTGAGAAAACAGACAGATCAGATGGTACAGAAAATGTTAGTTTAGGATATTATCGAACTCTCCGTCAGTCCATGGAATAGCCCTCATTTCTTAATCCCAAAGAAGGACAGCAACTTTAGACCGGTAGTGGACTACTGTAAAGTAAACTCCGCAACCGTTCCAGACCGTTTCCTGTTACCCGTCCTCACAGATTTGCTAGAATCACTAGGTGAAAATAACGTAATCTTTTCATCCCTAGACTCCTCGGTGGTTACTGGCAGGTCGAAATGGAAGAATCCTCTCGCCCAATTACAGCCTTCAGCACCTCTTCCGGACATTTTCAGTTTAAGAGACTTCCTTTTGGTTTGAGAAATGCTCCTTCAGTATTCATGCAACTTATCCACTCTATCTTTAGTGGCATGATGGGACACTCTCTTTTTGCTTACATAGATGACATCATTGTTGTAAGCAAATCAGTCCCTGACCATTTTGTCAAACTACAATAAGTATTGGAACGCCTACAGCTAGCAGGCCTGAAAATCAACCTCAGTAAATGTGACTTCCTGAGAAAGAAAATCAACTTTCTAGGACATGTCGTCGATGCACAAGGCATTCATAAGAATTTACGACAAAACTAACGTGATCATCAATTTCCCAAAACCTACCACTACCGATGCTGTCAGAAGTTTCCTAGGTCTAAGTCGTTACTACCGTAGATTCATTAAAGATTATACAAAGATCGCCACTCCTCTAATCCATTTACTAAGGAAGAATGTATCCTTTGTATGGACTAACGATCAGTCCCAGGATTTCCAAGCACTAAAGACAGTTTTTGTAAATGTCCCAATTTTAGCATTCCCTAAATATACCAAACCCTTCCTTCTATGCACAGACGCCTCAGGCGCATGACTTGGTGCAGTTTTAATGCAACTCGATCAAGCAACCAGGAAACGTGTAAGGGCATATGCTAGTCTTGCCCTTACCACCGCTGAACGTAATTACAGTGTCACCGATTAGAAGCTTTGGCAGTAGTCTGGTCCTTCGAACATTTCAGAGACACAGTATATGGTTATCCAGTGCATATCCTGACAGATCACGTCCTTCTATGTGATTTGTTTAAGGGATGCAATCTCACCGGTAGGTTAGGTAGATGGTCCATCACCATCCGGGACTTTAATCCCAGTTTTCAGTATGTCCCAGGAAAATCGAATGAAGTCGCAAACGCCTTCTCACGTCATGTAGCCGCACCTGTCACGTCCCTGCAACACAAGGCCACTGACAGCTCAACATTAACATCAGAGGATGTTCAAAACTCTCAACGCAAAGATTCCATGTGGTCCCAAGTAGTTTATTTCCTTGAATCAAGAGATGCCTCGACCTTACCTACTCTACCAGTACCACTAGATGAGTTCATACTAAAAGATGGTCTATTGTATAGAAAAACATTCCTTACAGGGAAGGATTTGCCCGGCAGAGAAGTACACCAACGTGTTGTCCCTACTGACCTGATATCTGCAGTCCTCCACATCGTTCATGATACACCTCACGCATCCCATCCAGTAAGACCGATGCTTGCGCCAAGCACGTCTCGAGTACTATTGGCGAACCATGCGTCGCGATATCAATGCACACTGTGACTCTTGCATCTCGTGCCACCGCCACAAAGGTTCCACCGGCTTACCTGCACTCCTCTTACAATACACATTCCCGTCACGACCATGGGAAACAGTGCCCATCGATCTTCTAAAACTCCCTCTTACGGAATCAGGCGCAGAGTATTTATTTGTAGCAGTCAACAACTTCTCACGCTACTGTGTCCTTGTCCCTCCTCTCAGATAAGACCGCAAAGAGTGTTGCACGTGCCTTTGTAGATCACTTAATTTCCCCGTTCAGTACACCACATACCATCCTCCCTGACAACGGTACTGAGTTCAACAATAGCCTCCTGGAGGAGATCTGTGGCCGCTTAAAAATTAATAAATGCAAAGTCGTGCCTAACCATCCAGCTTCCAATGGCCTTGTAGAACGCCACAATGGGAAATTCTTAGAACGCCTCTGACACCTAGGCTCCCATAGTTCGTCATGGGATGATTGGATTCCCCAAGTGGCAGCCTCAATCAGTAGCTCCATCAACGCTTCCATTGGCAAATCTCCCTTCTTTGTCCTCTTTGGTTTTGACAGACACCTACCATACACCCTGTTAACTTCAAAGCCAGATCCCATCTATAACATGGATGATTATGTCAAAGTAAAATTGGTCAATTTCCAAACAATCCATCAATATTGAAAAATAAAAATACAAATAAAGCAATGTCGTGCTTAACCATCCAGCTTCCAATGGCGTTGTAGAACGCCACAATAGGAAAATCTTAGAATGCCTCCCATAGTTCGTCATGGGATGACTGGATTCCCCAAGTGGCATCCTCAATCAGTAGCTCCATCAACACTTCCATTGGCGAATCTCCCTTCTTTGTCCTCTTTGGTTTTGACAAACACCTACCATACACCCTGTTATCCTCAAAGCCAGACCCCATCTTTAACATGGATGATTATGTCAAAGTAAAATTAGCAAACTTCCAATCAATCCATCAATATGTAACATCCAATCATGCTTCATCGATGGAGGACATGATACAACTCCAACATAAATCTGTCTCTCCTATCACTATCAACATCTGTGATCTAGTCTTTGCTCATTCCCATATGCGCACCTCTAAATTGGATGACAAATTTACTGGCTCCCATCGCGTACTGAATAAACAAGCAAACAAGTTCTACATCCAAGACCTCTTCACTACAGACACCAAGTGAGTCCATGCTGACGATCTAAAACGTGCCCCACGAGGTCTAGTTTTGGAAGAATCACTTGCACATCCTACTGCTCTCCTTCCTACTCCACAAATCCCACAATCTACCCCATCTCCACCTACCCATCAGTCTCCTTCATCTCCCCCTACACCTACTCATTCATCAACCAATCAATATCGATCCAAACTGCATTCCATCCATCAACCTTTCCAGGATCTCTTCCATTAATGCTAACCTAATCTTTTAGGTATGATGTTAGCTGTCTGCCTGCTGGCAGTGCTGAACCTCCTAGGGTCCGGGTCGGGTGAGGACGATGGTGGAGTAATCCCGGGGCCTTGGTCGGCTCAGAATGCGAGGTAATGCTCATTGAAGATGTAGTCTATCTGCGCTACGATCTTGCGCCCCTGGTCAACGTAGCCATCTCCCTGCCTGCGTACGCGCACTAGCTCCACAAAATCAAGACCCACCTCACAGCCCCCATCGGGAAACACAACCCAAATCAGTATTTATATCATCTTTTCCTCCCACTCTCCTGGCAGTTGCAATACATTAAATGCAAATTCACTGAGCTCAATGACACATTCTACAATCAGCCACCCGTAGGTCGTTCTCATGTGAAACGAGGTCTCTTTGACCTCTCAAATTTCAACGTTATTTCTCAATTCTTCTATCTCAAACTCAACATGGATAATCTCCAACTAGCCATTGACTCTCTATTCTCTGAGGTCACTACCTTGGTTTGTATCCTAGTCGATGCTATTAATAGACATGTCACTTCAGACTTAGTACCTATCTCAGCTCTCTGCTCTGTATTAGAATGGGCTCACTCTACTTTCGGTTTATCCCCAGTACTCCCTTCTCCGTTCTCGAATATTACTATCCAGTTCTCGAGGCCACTCTTCTCACCAAATACGTCGTCGTCCACATCCCTCTACGTTCTGACATCACCTTCAACCTTTTCCACATCATTCCCTTCCCCTTCCGATACAACAACTCCTTATTGCAAGTCTCTGTTCCTTCAGAATATTTCCTCCTCTCACATGCCCATCTTTCAGTTGACTTCCTTCCTACCACAGACCTCCAGAAATGTTCCTCCCTCACCCCCACCTCTCGTCTCTGTGCTGCCCATCTTTTTACTATCTTCATTAGCAGCGCTACATATACCCTGTGAGTCTGCTTTAGTTCGCAACCATTCCATATATTCAGCCTGTTCCTTTGTTCCAGCTCCTGTACTCCCAGTCCACCATGCTCACCTCAACCACGTCCAGTACTTCTTCTTTACTGTTCCAGTCTCTGTCACCATCATGTGTCCTGGTACTTCGGTCCGCTCCTTACCTGCTAGTGATCTTTACAAAGCACCGGACTATTGTACTGTCAAATCAGAGTCAGTCATCACTTACGCCACTCGCTATCACCAATCAGTCCGTAAACACTCCTATGACATCTTCCAACCAATTGACATGCCTTCCAACCTGCCATCTGCTAACATTACCAGTACCTCCCCCAACATGCGTATGTTAACATTCCTCAACGACAGTGACTTGATTATGGATAATTTTTTTCTGGCCTTCACCCGTTCATGGGTTCAACCAACCGTTGTATTTCCCCCTGTGGTCATCTCTTTCATAGGTTTTCTCCTCGTCATTTGTGTAGTTGTCACGAATTTTCTTCATTGTAAAATCACGTTAAGTTAAATCGTGACATCCAGTGATTTTGAGAGGAGCAAATTATTATATGTACGATAATTTTAAGTTGTCAGGTTTTGCTCCGGGCCTGTTGCGCATGCGCGCAGCTCCCACCCTCGCCGCATCGAGTATTCAAATGAGAGCTCAGTCCATTCTTAGTCACAGAACGTATTGGGTCGTACGCCTCTAGAGGCTCGAGTGAATTCTTTATTTCAGATCTCGGCTTGAATCGGCGTGTGTTCCCGAGCTCCCACCCTCTTGGTGATCGACTACAGTACAGTCTCATCCATACCGATCAGTATTTTCTGGTTTTTCTAGGCTTAAGTTTTTTTTGAAATAGTTAGCCGTTATCTGAGTGTCTGAGTGAGTGAGTGTATTCTTTCATTTGATTTGAATTTCATGTAACATAAATTCATTTGTTTGTAATTAATAAATTTACAGTTCGTTTCTTGAGCTTTGTTAAAGTATAATAGCCGTGTTTAATTATTCCACTCATTTAATACAGTTTTGCTACTGTACGTTAGCACAAATTTTGAATTAAATCATGGCTGGTACTTAGGCCAGCTTTGGCATCACTCCTTAAATCCGTTGTGCTAGCTAGGAGTTTGGCTCAGCCAAGAGCCTGTTATCTTTATTATAATCATTTTTTAATTATTATTGTTGGGGGGGGAGAAGAAACTTTCTCGTAGGCCAACGGTACAATATTGCAGCCCAATAGAGCGTCTAGTCTCTGCTGCGTACCGTTGAGAAAGTCTATAATTCTCGACTCCAGAGAATTGGCGAAGTGACAGCACACTTAGCTATACATTGTATACAAATTATACAATATTTCATTATTTCTTGGAAATACTTAAATTTCCCCTGACATCTGGCATCACGCCAGAGTAAACTCTCATTTTCCCCTGACAGTAGTGCACTGTTGTGTCCGGAAAATGGAACACAGACTGCACGAAATCAGAATCGCAACTGGCATAGCACGACATCCACAAGACGTTGAAACTACCCGTACTTAGTGTCTCTGCATACTGTGACTACCAATGCCACATGATAAGTAGATAAGTAACAAGCTGTGGACAGAACAAGTACCACCAGAAAATGTTGGCATATCTCTGATACAGTAATGTGTGACATATAGAAACCAACATAAAAAAAAATAATAAAAAAAAATGGAAAGACATGTGTACCTTATTTCACAAGAGTTATCTACAGTACTTATATAGATATAAGCACCTGAATCCTCCTTGTGTATCATATATCATCATAACTCCTTGTGAATCTTATACCAACCTACCTTCCCTTGCAACAATGTATATCCCTAGCTTACATCCCCTTGACATGGCCATTTCCTCCTCCAACCCCTGTATTATAATTCAACTCTCCCAAACCATTACCATAATCCCTCCCTCCTTCCCCTGTATCATACTGCTCACTTGTACACACCTCCCACCTGCCTTAGTCATATGAACCACCCCATATACCTC